>SAUG01000041.1:0-134282 GCA_011316305.1 Rusavskia elegans
GAAGCCCCTGATTATACCTAAATAGGCTTAGCGTGGTCTTAGCGAATCCTACTTTTCCTTTACCGATTCTCTTTATAGAACTTTTCTCTATAGCTATAATTATCTACCTATATACTGCTGCCTATATATTTATAGTTATAAGCCCTATATCGTATACTACTATACGACTATTATTATTACTATTTAAATAATCTTTTATCTAAAAAATAGTCGCCTTTAAAAATCGATTTACTATAATTTACCTAGGCGGATTCTATTATTAAAAATTTACTTTAATCTAAAAGTTTATCTATATAAGTAATTAAAAAATTAAAATCTTCGGCTATTACTTCTAGTAATTAGTAAAGAGCTATCGGAAGCTTTATATAAAAAACGGCTTAAAAAAAACCTTTTTACCTAAATAATCTTTTTTTTAATTTATTACTTTATTATAATATTATTATTATAAATAAACGCGAAGTTAAACTAATCCTATCTAAAGACTAGGACTAATAGCTTACTATCGTTAAAGCTAAAATAACAAGTCTATTCGTCTAGAATTTAATTAATTTATCGAAGAATAAAAAGCTTCCGTACTATATAAAACCTATAAAACCTAAACTAGCTATACTTCCGGCTAATACTTCTACCGAAGCTAAAATAGAAACGAAAAAGGTTTATAAAAATATAAAAAAGGATTATAAAGAAGAATACTTATTCTAGAAATACTAATTTAAAGTTTTTACTAAAATAGTCGAATAAATCTATAATATAGTATCCGCTAGTAATATTGTTTTTATTTAAAATATCGAAGTTTATTTCTAAGATTTTCTTTAAATATTTAAAGTCAGATTAGTACTAACGGACTTAATATAAATATTAAAGGTCGAATATTTCTATAAAAAAGTCTTAATAGGCTTTATTACTAAATAAAGCTATAAGATATCGCTCGATAACTATATCTAAATATATATAAAAGCTAAATATTTTAAAATAGTAGAAATTAAAGATTCTAGGCGAATATACCGAGATTTCTTTTTCGCTATTTCGGGCCTTATACTAATCCTCGCCTAAATATATAAAATTTTATTTAATAAAGTTACTAATTATAAAATCTAATACTTTAAATTTATTAAAAAGTTCTATAACTATATTAGATTATATAATATCAAGTATATAGTAGTATATTACTACGCTTTCGCCGCCGAAAAAGGTTCTTCTAGTAACGAAAATAATAAAAGTAAAAGTAAAAGTAAAAAAAAAAGGAAATCCTTTCTTTTAAAATTAAAGACCTATACTGCTGCTATATATCTATAGTTTTAAATATTAGTTTAGTAATTACTAGATTCTATATAACTATTTCGGCTTTAAATATTCTAAATAACTATCGAATTAGAAACCTAAAAAAAAAACTATAAAAGAAGTTCGCGATAAATTTAATAATAATATAGAAAAGAAGATTAAAATTAAAGTAAAAATAAATAGATTAATTAAATTCGCTAAACGAAAAAAAGAAAATAAAAATAAATCTTTTCGACTAATAATAGTAGAAGATAGTACGTTTACTATATTTCCTAGAAGTTTTACCGTCGACTTCTATCTTCGATTCTCCTAGATATTCGATAGGAGTTAAGTAATTAATATCTATAATAATATAATAGTCTACCGCTTTATTTATAAAAGAGATTATATAAATAAATTATATATAGTTTCTAGTAAAAGACCTATAGTAATTATCGCCTATAGTTAAATATCTATTACTATCGATTACTATTAATATAGTAAGCAGATTATAATTATAAACGTCGCCTATATTCTAGAATTTATAATAAATTTAGTATCCGAGTTTTATTTTAAAAATAAAGGTAAACTTTTCCGCGATAGTAAAGGCCGCTATATAAAATAAATAAATTTAATAATCTTTATATATAAGAAAATTAGAGGTTATTATCTATTCTAAAATAATATAAATAGTTATAAAAATATAATACTAGTAATATTTACTACTTTAATAATTAGATCCGGTATAATATATTAATAGTATTATCTATTTATTTACGCTGCTAATAAAGCTATATAGTATCTATTATAAATAGCTAAAGAGGTAAAAATTATAGATTATATTAAAGCGTCTATAATAAATAAATATAAGACCTATACTAAATCTAAAGTTTATTAATTAATTTTTCGCTCGTATTATAAATTAGAAAATTCGGATAAGCTTTTCTATTATATTATCTACAATTTTATTCCTCTACTAGTTAGTTTTAATAAATATAAATAGGTTATATATATTATTTATACTAAAACGGATTTCTATATAGTATTTATATATTATACTAAAAACGAGACGGTTTACTATATTAAAAAGATAATTAAAATTATTAAAATACGATATAAATATAAAATTATCTTCTTTAAATCGGATAAAAAAAGAACGTTTTTAAATAAAAAATTTAAAAATCTTCTAATAAAGCTAGATATTATTTAGAAAGCTTTAGCGCCGGCGACTTCTAAATAGAATAAATATTCGGATTATCTAAATTATATCTTTATTATTAAAATAAAGATATTAACTATTATTTAAAGCCTACCGGAATATCTATTCCTTTAAATTATTAAAACCGCCGCCGTAATAATAAACTATATTTCTAAAAAGAAACTCGAATAGAAAACCGCTTATAAAATTATTATAGATAATTATTTTTATCTAAGCTATTTACGTATATATAGCTATAAAGTCTATATATTAAATAAATATATTCCGCGTAAAAAAAAACTTTTTCTAAAAGTTTATACTGGTTATTTAGTAGAATATAAAAGTACTAATATCTATAGTATCTAGGTTTCTAGCTAGCGAAAGATAATTATAACCCGCGATATTATATTCGATAAGATCTAGTTCTACTTTTCTAGAAAAATTAATATAGTTTAATTAAAAAAAGAGTTATTTATCTATAATATATTTAATATTTAATATATAGATCCTCCGAAAAAGGACCTAAATAGTAGTAGTAGTAGTAAAAATAAAGTTGTTATTATTTATAAACCTGTAAAGCGAAATTAAGAGTAATCTATAGAGAAACTAAATAATAAAAATAAAAAAAAAGAATATTCTTTCCTACCTTCCCTAAATCTTTCTACTATAGGAGGTAATAATTTATCTACCGTTAAAAATAACAATACTCTTTAAAATTCAGATAATAGAACAGTAACTAAGGCTATATATAATTTAAATAATATATATTTCGAAAGTAAAAATAATTTCTATAATACCGCCGAATAAATAATATTTAAATCTAAAAAGTCTCGATTTCGTTATAAAGTAAAAAACGATAATATTATTCTTAAAAGGGTATTATACTATCGGAAAATAATTAAATAAAATAAAATAATAAAAGAAAAAAAGAGAAAAGGTTAAATATATATAATAATACTATAGTAAATAATTAATAAAAAGCTAAAGGTATTTTATATAGTATTTAATATATATATTTCCACTCGATTATTTTATAAAAAAGACTTACCGGTACTATAGAAGTTTAAATCTTTTCTACTAGATATAAAATATTATCGGGATTAATTCTTACCGGAACAAAAATACTAATAGAATATATTAAAATATCCGTTTATAAAAGGCTTTTTTAAAGCTATTACTACCGAAATTAAAGCTTTTTAGATAAAGAAAACCTAGAAGGAAGTACCGTTTAATAAAATAATAAAGAATAATAAAACGGCGATCCTAACTATATAGATAACTAAAGCTATTTATTTAAATTCAAAGCTTATTTCTATACTAGAAGTAATTTAAAAAATACTATAGCGAATATATATATAGTAGTATTAGCTATATATATCTTTCGAGTATTAATAGTAATAGTTATATTTTTCGGTTTCGAAACTTACTAATATAACGCTATTAACGCCTTTACTAATAGTAAAATTAATAAACCGATATATATTAAAGCTCTTTATAGGTAGATAGAACCTAAATTAATTTTATTATATCTACTTCGAGTACTATATAGCTTTAAATAATCGCCTGCTTTATAGTATCGTTATCTTTCCGAAAACCTCGCTAAAATAGGATTCTAGGCCGTTTCCGGTACCGAGTATCTATTTATTAATTAGTATATATTATTCTTTTTTTTTATAGATAATATCGCTATTATATATAAAATAAGAAATAAAAACTATATTAAAGAATTCTAGGCGAAATTCTTTAAATAATATAATATAATATTTTAGTAAAATATCTTAGTTCCTAGATATTAGAATAATATATAATAGAAAAGCTCGTCGACTCTATATATACCAGGATTTATATATTAATAAAATTATAAAAAATTACTATATTAATTTCTCTAATAATATATTTAAAATACCGCTAGTTAATATAAAAATCTTTAAAAAAAATCCCGATTAGATAAAATTATAGTAAGTACTAGCCTACTAGTAATTTATTAGCTTAATTAACTTTAAAGTAGTTATAATATAAATAGATATCTTATTTACTATATTAAAGCTTTTAGAGTTTTTAGTAAATCTATCGGAGCGTTATTATATAGTAGTAATTCGAACTATATAGTATTTAGAATATATAAAATTCTATTCTATTATATTTAATACGGAAGTAATAGATCCGAATATTACTTTTATTATTTTATTAGATATATTATTTACCGATAACCCGGATATTTGCTATAGTTCCTAAAAATATTATTTTAAATTATTCGACGGTTTTATTAATTAGAAGGCTTTTAAATAGAAAATTATTATATTAAATTCTACCGAAGCCGAATTACTCGCTATATCTATAATAGAAAAGGAATTTATCTAGTAAAATAGATTTTTTAAAAAGATTTTATTAGAACCGGCGTATACGCTATATATCTAAATAAATAATATATAAATAATCCGTAGCTTTAAAAATAATAATTTATAGTTTATATTAAAATTCTATTATATAGATATTTACCGCTATTAACTTCGCTAGAAAGTTAGAAATAGAAATATTAATATTAAATATATAGCCTCCGTAGTAATTCTAGTAAATAGTTTTATAAAAGCTCTATCTATATTATATTATAAAAAATTTATTAAACTTTTAAAATTCTAGAATATACCTCTAAATAAATAGTAAAATTATATTTCTAGTTCTAATAACTATAGTACCGCTAGTGCCTATAATTTAATTAATACTAGTCCGATTTATATAGAAGAAAAAGCTTTTAATAATATATAAAATTATCTAACAGGATTAAATTTATTATATATATTATAATAATCCTATAAAAATATAATAGTTTTTAAAAAGATTATTATAATAGAGATAAAATTTAGTTAGATATATATTAATTAATAGGGTTAGATTACTAATTATAGAAAACCTTTAATTATACCTAAATAGGTTTAGTATTGTTTTAGCGAATCTTACTTTTCTTTTACCGATCCCCTCTATAGAACTCTTCTCTATAGCTATAATTATCTACCTACATGCTGCTGCCTACATGCTTACAGATAAGGTTTCCTTCATCCGCAAGAATGAATTCCTAGGTGAGCTGGCTTTGATCGGTTCGACAGCTGAAGGATAAGTACACTCGGGCGTCGTCGCGCTTCAGCCTTCCAGGATATAAGAGGGTAAAATTGCCATTGGCTGGGTGATAAATAGGGTCTCGGGAAGGGTTTTTTTAGGCCTCTTGGGTGGCGATGATATCGTATCGATTGAAGTATAGCTGGAGACCGAACGACATTTCTTGTCTTGCCAGATGTCTTGGAGATGCTAGAATACAAAGCATAGGTCGAGCAGAATCAGTACTAAGCCCATCTAGGCAATATCACTTGATCTTGGCGCGACCCGCGCGCCTCTGACTGGATAAAAAATCGAATCGAATCGAATTCAGATGTTCAATCTGCTCGGAAATCACTCCCACTATCACAAAGTGTCAAAGGTGTCGGATCACCTCATCAGCATGACTCAATCTGCGGTGAGTCGGTATGGAAATCCAATCGTGAACCCTTGTGAGAGGGTCAGCTTGTTTGCTGGGCCGTGTTATCTACCCTGGTACGAGCTATAACTATTTCGATCGATCAATGCTCATGTCCAAGAATGGACGACTGGACGTGCCAGCTTGGCCCCCATCTTCTCATTACATATCCTGCCAGGCCAGTGCCAGGTATTCAAGATATCGCCCGCTGCTTTTCCTAGGTTGACGTAGCTTAGTACGCATATTCCACTTCATCAGATCCTTGCATACATCCACCACAAAACCCGTGGCTTGACGCACAAGGCTCCCTCGCTCCTTGCTTATAATCATAACACATACAGATCTCATACTTGGCTAACCGCGAGACCTTCTATTGGTGTCATGGTTTTTCGTGGATGGCGGGTCCGGCGTTTTCGGAAGCGCTACTACAATGATAACCTATTGCTCCGTGAATTAGCCAGCGAAATTCCGAAAGATGATGATGCTATCAAGCTTGGCTCGAAGCTGAGCGTCAGAAGCTGCCTCAAGGGAAGCCGAATTTGACAAATCCCTGGAGATCGGCCCTGATTTCCAGCCAGAAGGGTAAAACTTCGAATATCACACGCCATCCTGGTTTGCTCCCCCCAAGGATGACTGCCATGACACCTATATCCTAGACCTAGACCGCGATGTATTCAGCTTCGTCAACGGTGCCCATCTCAAGCTTGACCGCGTCCCACACATCAATTGGATTGAGGCGCTTTTCGAAGAGGGTCCCTTCGGCGATATGATTTTCGTACCGAGCCTAGTACCAGGAGGCGCCACTATGACCCTTGTAGCTCCTCCAGCAGTCCCGGACAGTGAGGATGCAGGGTCAAGTGGGCATGATCTCGAATACACGGCAAGTGCACACCTTTACTATCCCTTTTGATATGCTAATTGGTCACTGAGAATACTACAACTTCTTATACCCTCGTCAAGCCTAAGAAACTTGCGGACATGCCGTTGCGCCACCGCCATGGCCCTGCCTGGCGCTCGATGATTTTTTCCACCTGGTCCAAATCCATGCAAGAGACGCTCGAGGCTACACTTCTCCAGTGGTCTCCTGCAGATTTCCCATTCCGCGAAATTGCTTTCGCCGTCTTGTGCCTAGCATCCGGGTAAAAGAATCTCGCACTCTTGGGATACATAGAACGGGAATCCAACACTCACGGCCTGTGGGAACCCAAGGGTGAGTCTTCAGAAGAGTCCGAATTCATTGCTTATCTAGCCGCCGGGACTCATCTCAAGGACCTTCCACCAGTTTCTGCACCAGTACAGACAACCTACTGGCTGGATGGTGTGATCCTACGTCTTGCTTCTCAATTGTATCATGCCCATGTTTTGGACGCTCAAATCTCGTTCATTGTCAGCTACTGCGGCAAGAATCACGCTGGGAAGACTGTTGACGCTATCTTGATATCGATCGAGCATGTCATATTACTCAGGATCACACCCAACGCGAACCTTCAGCGTTCGGCTCTACTGACGCTTTTCAACGTCCCAAACCACCTCAGTATGGATGTCATGGACCCATACCACACTTCGTATCTGGAGATGCTTGGAAATCAAGAACAGAGAGAGGAGGAGAGAGCGAAGTTTTGGAAAAAGCCATTACGCGAGCTCATGAACCGTCCCCGTCACGTTCCCCTTGAAGGTGATGAGGATTTTAGATTGCTGTTGCGTGCTACCAAAATTGGAGCGGAAGGAGACCCGTCTTCAACCTTCTTCGCTTTGTGTCACCTCTTTGACGCTGCTGCTAGACGCCGAATACCAGTGGCCGATGGCCTCGGCTGTCGCCTCCCAAACGAAGTCACGGCTGTAATTCTATCCTACGTCACCGACATGGATACAAGATCCAATTGCATGGAGGTTTCAAGTATGTTTCGGGCCGTGTGCCGAAAAGTACCTATTCGCGGATAAGATGATTCTCGAGCCACATAAGGCGGGGGAGTCCAGAGCAGACCCTGATGAAGCGTGGAAGCGATGGAACCTTCACGATGTTGCTACTGGGCAAAGTTCATCGGTCAAAGTCACGTGGGATTTCTGTGAGTGGAAAAGTAAGCACAGTTGGATGGTGACAATTGACTCTGGCCGGAACAGAAAAAAGTCTGTTGTCAGGTGTACTGTGTCAGATGTTCTCAGATACGCTCTGATCCGGTGATTGCTAGTATCAGTCCACTTCCGTATTGTATTACTAGTAGACTACAATGACACTCACGAGGTCAAGCCTCCGTGGTCAATCGATTATTCGGTTCGAAGTTGGCCTCCGCACGTGCGATTCCTGCGCTGTCAATGGAGCTTATGTGGAAGGGCAGAGGACTAAATCGCAACGTGAAACTCGGGTGCTCTTAATTCCAATACTAGGGTATGCTTGATTCCAATTGATCGCCCCACGAAATCCACCTATATTGCCTTTCATGCCAAAGCCGCTCACTTTGGTAGCAGCCGGCACCAGGCCGGTTTGGTTAGTGAATAGCACGCGACTCACACGACCAGAGGATAGTATTACTTTACGCCAAGGCACTCTTGTAGATTGGAAGTATGCTTCAGTTTCAGGAAGTCCCTCTTCGAGACATATAAGAAGCTAAAAACCTCATTCTTCCTTATAGCTTTATTGGACCCGTACCAGGAGACTACCCAAGCGAACTCTGCCACACGATCTTGAAGCGATTTTTGCAATTATACTGTACAGCAACCCGAAGCAGACGCAACGATTGGCGTAGCGTGCCGACGGCATGTGATTTATTCTTCTCGGTAGCGAAGCCTTGGGCGGTCCCAAAACCTCGTGGTTCTGTATTTCCGAAGTCTTTCAAGAAAGGAAGAAAATACTGGTATACTTAAGCCTTACTCTTCTAGATCCTAACAGATTCAAAACCATGTGGGAAGAGATGTAAATGGTGATCTATGAGAACGCTGATAATCGTCCGAAATACAATAACTACAATTAGCATATCACTAGATGTCGGAAGGTGATACACCAAAGCAGGATGTCAAGGCCGAGGTGATACAACACACGCATATTACTTTGGGTACAAGAGTGGTTGGTAAGATGTGCGATCATTCCCGCTATCGCTCAAATGCTAGGTAGCTACTATTCACTCTGGTCGATAGTCTTAGCGGACTTCTTGATGAGGTCGGGCCAAAGCACAGAAACGAGACTGGCGCGAGACAGGCAGACACGCAGCCTTCACCAAGGAGAATTAGACCCATCATACTGGGTTTTTCCCTCAGCTTTCTCCCAGCCCTTGATGAGGACCTTTGGGAACTGCCCATTCAGTTCCTGTCCCGGTCGGAAAATTATATCCAGTGAAGCCTTGGCGCCTTCCTCGGCGGTCAAATCTGCCATTTCGCCGCCACCTAGATCGGTTTTTCATCCACTGAACAATAATGTCAGTATTGTGTGTTGTGGAGAAGAGGGGGAAAGACACATACACCCAGGCTGAGTGCCATGAATGTGAAACCTTCCTTTTCGTAATCGAGAGCATACTGAACGGTCATGGAATTCATGGCTGCTTTGGAGATCTTGTAGGCTGGAGCGGGAAGGTAATGCGCAGAACGAGATAGCTTGATGGAGCCCAGCGTGGTTGAATTTGCTTTTGTTAGAGCTGAGAAGGGACAAGGGAGGTTTTGTCGTCTTACATATTGGCAACTTTCTTCTGGGTGCCCTTCTATAGAAGTGGGAGGAATGTTCTGGTCACCCAGTGGACGCCAAGGACGTTGATAGTGAAGCTTTCCGCGAGATTTTCCCTGAGTACGTCAGCCGATCGATCTTTTGACACGTTTGGGTGAAGAGAGGGCCACATTGATTTGACTCCGTCAGCGGCGTATTGGCATACTCTAGCATTGTAGATCAACACATCGAGTCCGTTGCCTTCTAAGTTTGCTTCGACTTCGGCGGCGGCTTGCTCGATGGATGCTCCGTTGGTGACGTCGAGTTGAACAACAACGACTCGACCAGATGACTTCTTGGCAAGCTCTTGTAAAGCGGGGCATCTCCTCGTGCAATCGCAAAGATTTGGTGAACTCCGAGGCTGGTAGGGAAGCAAGGCGGTGGGCAAGTGCGAGCCCAAAGCCTCTGGAGGCGCCGGTGATGAGACACGGGTGATGAGACACGAAGCCATTATACTTGTGATAGTCAAAGACAAATGGCGTTGTGGAGTCTGTTACTTGGTCCCGGGGCGAAGAAAGCGTATTCCGTTATCGCACCGGACATAAGCATCCGGGCTAACGATCATCAGCCTTGTATGTTGAGGATATCGGCCGACCTTCGATTCGGATTCTTTTCCCGTCCACTCCCGTACCGCAAGCCCTCATGTATCCTCACGTAACAACCAACCCAGACGCAACCCCCGCGCTTTGACGACCGTCAATTCTTCCCTCATTGCTTGTGCATGACCCTTTCAAGCGGGGTGGTGGCAGTCAGATGGTCTTGGAAAGGTGTTTCATCTAATATCTTATCAGAGTCAGCTTGTGACGGTTGCTCACTGGCAAATTTAAAGTCCTGGTAGATCTGCCGCGCTACACCTTTTCAGACTAGGCCCGTAGGGCTAGCTCTGGGCTTGGCATTAGGCCTACGAAGTATTTCGAGGGTCGGTCGTATTTAAAATTGCTGCGCTAAATATGGCCTACAACTTTATACAAATATATTATTAAATAATTATAAATCTAAAAACGGTGGTTCTATAACGTCTTTGAATTTAAAGGATATTTGTAATATATATAGTTGAATTCGTATATTGATAGTAACCGAACGATTTATAATATAAAATCTTTATAGACTTTTAGACTATTTTTTAAATTTTTACTATTTAGATTTTAGTAGATTTTATTATAACTTGAGCAAGTAATAAACTATATAAATTGAGTCGTTCTATAGTAAAAGCGTCGGTTTACTTAGTAAAATAGCGGGATACCAGTAATTCTGAATTTCTTCGTTTATATTATCTCGATCATCATTATAGTAAATCATACATCGAACAAAGCGCCTCAACAGACAGTTATAACGCCTAAACCAATGTTCTCGACCCAGCTAGCGTCAACAGAAATTCACCAAAATCTTTTCTTCAGCTTTTCATCACTACCGCAACTTCCTCCTCTTTTTCTACTTCCACATTGCTATCATCCTCAGCATCATTCATAGATCATACTCAATCACAATTACTGTACATTCCATTCACAGCTCAAGTATAGAAATCCTGCAGCAGCCGATGATGTCGTTCAAACGATATTTCTTTACATGCATACTTCTGGGGTTGGTAAATCGACTGTTCAAACTCATAAGAGCGGCTTCTGCTTGTAGTCGTATGCCAGATCGAACCTTCCACCTCACAGTCTCCAGAGGCTGCACCGAATTATCCAAGATCGAGCCGCTAGAATTTACTGAATACCAATATCCGGACCATATAGTTCTTCGAAATAGCTTATCCCAGCAAGCCTGTGAAGACTTGGTGAAAGCCAATCTCGATCGCGAACCTCTACCTGACCCAGGCTGTCCTGGTTTACTTGTGGTAGCTCCGCTAGCTGAGCTCTGCTATGATCTTCCTCTTTGGTAGTGACCCTATCGAGTTCAGCCAGTTTGATCAGAAGTTCGCAAATATCCAGTTCAACTTTTTCCCAAACTGTCTCAAGGTGTTCCTTTTCGAAAGCCGCTTTCAACAGCGACAATTCCTGTTCGTTAATCATAGACACAAAGAAATTAGCCAAATGTGACGTCTGCAGAAGTTCTGAATCTTTGTTCGAACATTCAAGAAACTTTCTGCGCTTCGTTCCATCTGGAAAGGCCCTCTTGGGCCGAAGCCCGCCAGACGCCAACGAGTTTTCTTCTCTCCAAAGGATCAGAAACGCTACTAACCAGACAGATACGTCTGAACTGCAACAGGCCCTCACGCTGAATCTCCTGGGGCAAAACAGGTGATCCAGGCGCACGGACGCGCGCGGTATTCATCAGAGATGAAAAAGGGCCTGCCATATGTGTTATATGTAGGTTTACAATCGGTAAACAATGAGAGGCCAGAAAGATGTCCTGTAGAGTTGTAATAAAGTTGCGTCACTATTTAGTTAATTTTGGGTTTGGTTTTGGTGCCCGGTAAATCAGTGGTTCGATAAGCAAATCAAGCGTTGGTATACCAGTATCGAATACACGGTAGCAGAACTTGTAACCCAGTTCAATTGACGCAAATAACGGTTCCTTGGAATTTCAATTCAAATTTGCTCAGCAATGTGAGTTGCGTTACTATATTCTGATAGTCTGCTGGTACTGACGACTCTGTGATATAACTATCCATGTTGGACAGGGACTTATCCAAGATAACAATCAGATCTTTGAGAGCTGGGTATAGCCGCAGGTTCCCATATTCTCCCCTGCAAGCCCCTCATGTAGCAACTCTCCCCCCATAGTAAGTTCACGCGTTTGACCCCGCCTCAAAATTCGCAAAGCTGGCTTTCGCATCGACCTGCCCTAGATCGAGGTTTCCCATAGACGCCGAGAAATTGGTCCAGGCTGCATTGACAAGATCTGCTTGCGATTTGCCGGCCGTATTCTCGCCAAGGGAAGATAGGATCTCGGCCAAGGAGCTGACGGGTACTTGCGAGAAGGCGTTGCGGACTTGGTCCGGCGTCAAAGGGGTGGAGGAGATCCTGTTTGGTGGTGGGGGAGGTGGGGGAGGGGGAGGAGGCGGTGGATCTTCGGGCTGGGGGTTGCAGTATCGTTGTTCGGGAGCATCTTCGCAGGGGAGAAGACCTGTGTATATTGCATCGTGATCAGTAAGCAATTCCATGAAATCTTTCTTCCTATCTGATGATATCTGCAAATGGAAGTTTGTCACTTACGGCGGCGATGCACGACCTTCAATATACTGCTCTTCTTCTCCTCGTTCTGCTGCTCTACATCGCGCTTCCAGAACTTGATATATTTCGCGGAGCAGACGTAGGCGCCACAACCGTTGTTGCAGGTCGTGAACAGGCCGTTTAGATGCTCGCTCTCCTTCGGCGGGAGCGTGGGTAGGCACGCATCCAGGCTGCCCGGGGCTAGGCATTGGCAGAGACGCTTCTCGCCTGTCCAGCATTGGCCGCCGTTACCGCTGCCAGACAGCCCATGAACGGGGCTCTACCGTTCCAGTAATTTTGACAGCGTTGGGCAGCTGTGGGGTTGAGGGGTCAGCGAGCTTGAATGGGACTGGAAGAGGAGGTATATTACCAGTGAGGGTCAAAAGAGCGAGAAGGAGAAGTAGATTGCGTGCCATGACGAACGGTGAGTTGGAGATCTTTGGATTAGAAGGAAACCTGTCGTTCATACACTTCTCGGTCACTGCTTGTCCGATATTGAAGGACTAATAGCTCCCTTTTATTCCTGATGCCAAGCCATACACTCAGCTCCTACTCCTGTAATGACTCCCAGGCGCAAGTTCATCTCCTTTGGAGACGAGCATATGCCTCTTGTTTATGCGAAGAAAGCATCTGGAACGGCATCTAGAATTACGGGATGGTTGGTAGAGACTGTTGGAACTCATGTAGCGGGGTTTGAAGACCGACAATACGTGGCCAATGCGTCCGAGCTGCCATTAGCTATCTACGTAGACTTCGGAAAGGCCATTGGAGTTTCCTGTTGCCGAGGGTTTGGGCCCTGAATTGGCTGTTCGAGGTTCTAGCATGCGAGGTGCAGGTCCTACATAGACATAGACGATGTATCATAGCTCTTGACCATACGGCTTACAAGTTGGGTTTTGTTAAGTTTGGCTGATATGCAATGGAAGAACGTGGGTCCAACCTCACGTCTACAGGAATGCAGAGCGTGCGCAGGAGATGCGGCCAAAAGACTTCATCTGCAGGCAATGGATAATACTAGGCTCGATCCGGCTAATACAAACGACACGAGGGAGAAAATGCGAAGGAAAAGTTTACAAGCGAACGAATGTCAGGCCGTTCCGAGCAGGTGGTAACCGTAAAACATCGATGTACCTACTGGGTTGCTTACCTTTGCAGTTCAAAAGGATGCCGGGTCAAGAACCGAATTTGGAGTCTTGTCGGAGATTCGTGTACGACCAGAGAGCCAAGCAGCGAGTGCACTTGCTTGCTGCTTAATCAGCCCTTTTAGCTCATATCTCGGAACCTTCCGCATATCCCCAAGCTCCATGTCTCGCTTCGTTAAGGACGCCCCACGTTTTGGAATAAATCAAACAGTTTGAGTTTGATTGGATCGTTGCGGCAACTTGGCCGAGTGGTTATGGCGCAGGTTTCAGGCCTCTCTTCTTGATAGATCTTACCTGTTCGAAAGAGCGAGGGTTCGAATCCCTCAGTTGTCAATCTCGAATTTTACTCTTTTGGCCACTTTTTTCTTGAGCCTTGAAGTTTTGCTGTCTGTCACAGATTCCTGACGAAAGAGGACGTCTCGATACGCCTATTAGGCCGATAATTTGCTGCAGGAAATCTAAATCAAGGCGCTCGAGAGTATTTGACTTTACTCCGAGGTCCAAAAATTCCCAACCTCACTATTCCCTGTTACCACTCGGCTTATTCCGTATTCTTTTGATATGCACCATGCTAAGATCTCCCAACCCTCGTGATGTTCGCGGGAAGGTGTCTCTCCACAGGTACGGGGGTTGGAGCTAGTCAATTCGCAATACGACACCAGAACTCCATTTGGTAGTCGGTCCGATGACGTCCGCTATGAGCCCTTCCGAGCTCCAGGTTCGTTGTTGTTGACGCAGCAGGAGAGATAGAGTCCTGATAGCAAGCAGACCTTTGTACTCATCTGTCACTTGCCCTCAGTCCATAAATGCAGCCGCCTATGAGAAACATCGGTGAATTCATGGTCAATCATTGAGGCTTTACTCTATTGTGATGTGCGTGCAATGAAGTATTCAGAAGATAATTTTGTTGACATTTCAACATTAGCAACTTACCATCGAATGAACGTCAACTTGAGTGCCGTCCAGACCTCACCACACCTGCATTCTTATTACGAGCCTACGATTAGCACTTACTGCTCCAAACATCTTACTCCCTCAACAATGACAGTCAAACCTTCTGACCGGGCTCCGATTAAGCCGTCAGAAGTGAAACTAACCAAAGGCAGCTTGAATCGCAAACACAAGGATACCGTTCATGTCCGTGGATCCAACGCGGGCCGGATCAATATTTCTTTTCAGCGTAGAATCCGTGTACCAGACCATCGTGAGGCGAACAACCTCCCTCCAAGTCTAGGAACGTTTCCTCTGTACTCTGTAAGGAAACTCGCAGCAAATCTGCCGACGGACGTTGCTGCCAAAGGAGGTCTATTTTTTCCAATGTACCGCGAGTCAGCTCTCCCCTATGCTCAAATTAAGTCAAGTTTAATCTCGGGCAGAGCGGGAGGCAATGTGGATCAACTTCGAAGCCGTGAAGCCATTCGCTATCAAAATCTTCGTTGGGGGCGTCAATGCCGTGTCTGGAGAGCCGATCAAGAACAGTCATGCTACGACTTTGCGTCGTCTGACCAACATAGCCAAGAACAAATCAATTCAGGATTACGTTGTAACGCCAAAACATCTCTGGCTGGACGGTATTGCAACTCAGCATGGTTACGTGCGTCAATTCGTCGCCATGCCCTTGGGATCTGGCTATTCGGTTGAGACACAAATTACGGGTGAAGATGTGACTGGCGGCATACAATTTGTGGTGGTACCTTCTATTGCGCCGCCAACCTTCTTCAGTGGCCCACGTCAACCAGGCACTATCAGTATCGTGGTCAAGTATATCACACGCGAAACAATCGAAATCGCCAATGTGGCACAGGCGAACACGATACAGCAAATCAAAGATCATATCGAGGCTGTTGAGGGGATACCCGAATGCAAGCAGCGTCTCATCTTTAAAGTAATACAATTGGAGGACGGTAAGTGTTTAATTAACATGCGTGTTCATACTGGGATGTTAATCGGCAATACTTTAGGCCGAACCATTGAATCGTACGGTGTTCATGATGTAATGCTCTTCCTTCCTCTTCCAAACACCAAACATCTTCTAATTGTTGGTCAGGGCGCTACTTTCCACCTAGTTCTCCGTTTGATTGGAGGTGGAGGGCCCTTCATCCAAGGTCTTGAATTTGGTGTCGCTCCAAGACCCTTACCCGGAGTCGACTTGGGACATCGAACGCGCAATCTCCTTCAACGTCCAGATCCTCAACTCGAAGCTCTTTCGGCAAGTCACTGGCAAGGCGCCCCCAGACATACCTATTTCCGCGCATACGTATGCGTCCCAAGGCCTAACCTGCTTCGACATCTACAATGAGACATCCGTGGTGGAAGGCGACTTCGGGGAAATCAAGTCAGTGGTTGCGATGGATATTGAGAAGTCGCCCCTCGAGCGTGAGGACGATGAGGCAGATGAGCCAACTATCGAAAACCCCGTTATCCTTCTCAATCCCGATGGAACGCAGCATCGCTTCAAGCCTGTGGTGGCTTTGAAAGCGGAATTGAAGCGTCTGAACCATGCGCAATTCTAGGCTCGGAAAGCGGATCAGAGGGTCAAACAAAGATTCAAGGCAAGGAAAATAGAGGCTTCTATGTCCGACCTGGACAACAAGCGTAAGAGAAGAAGGTCTCAACAGCTTATTTTGCAGAGCTTCCATGCCTTCTTCGATGGGTGGCTTGAAGAGCACGACTGGTATCGGGAGGCGAGCATAGGCATGTATCTTGTAGATGGACAGTGTGTCTGACATCGCTGATCACAAAGCTCTTCCATAGACCCACCATGAGACAGCTCTACCAAAAACGTTGCCCATTCTCCACCACCAACCTTACATTCTAATTATCGACACTACTACCATATAGATAACTCAACAGCTCTACCCTTTACGCTCTACTACTATTTGACATCTAGCTGGCATTTCTGCAATGCTCTCGAATCTCCTCTATCATAATTGCCTCCTATTAAGTAGGCTGGGAAACCCACCAAAATTGGTTAGGCTGTCTCATGACTTCCTGCTGTTGAAAGGAATCTATCATCCATTAAACTATCTAGGGGGCAGAGCGCCTATTTATATACAGGAGTATACTGGTAGCTGGTACCTGGACCTACCTAGAAGGAAGTTAAAGTATAATAAATTCGCTATTAGTTTATAATATTTCTTTTAATTAGAACCCTTAATATCTAAATCCTAGATTTATTTTAGCCCGGGTTTTTTAATAAACTTTATAAACGCCTTCTTTATAAATAGTTTTATAAAACTATCGGCGGTTTCGTCTTTAGTAAATATAAATTATAGCTTAATTTTATTTTCTATAACCTTTTCTCGAATAAAGTAATACCGAATCTTGATATATTTAGTTCTACTATAATATATAAAATTTTCGGCGAAAGTAATAGCGCTTTTATTATCGGTTTAAATAGTTATTTACTAGAAACTATTATCGAATTCGAATTTATTAAAGAGGTAGTATATCTAGAAAGCTTTTTTAACTATTTAAAAAGCAGCTATATATTCTATTTTATAGTTAGAAAAAGTAATTATATTCTATCGTTTAATATTTAAGCTAATTACTATATTACCGAGTTTTTAAAAACAGTTTCTAGTGGATTTTCTATTATTATCGCGTGCTTAATTAATATTTATATAGTTTAGAAAACTTTCTATTCGATAGATAAATTCTAAATCTAATTACTTTTTAAAATACTTTATTATCAAAAGTGTCGACCTATTATAAACACGGGCGGCGTATTTTAGAAAACGCGATAGTATTTAGTATAACGCTAGATTTCCTATTACGCCTCGACAGGCAGAGATATATAGACGGCCTAGATATTAGTACTAAAGAGTATCTTAGTAGTTTTAGTAGATAAATAATATAAATACTTTAATTTTAGTAGTTTTAGTAAATAAGTACTCTAAAATAAAGTTACTTTAGTTATTTTAGTCTATAAATAATCTAAATAGTAAAGGATTTTATTTATCTATATAGTTTTCGAATTCGATACTTTTATAACTTATATCTAATTTATTAGTTATTACTATATACTACTCTAGTAATTAGACTAATTTATTTTTAATTTAATTTAAATAATTATCTATTATACCTCCGTTTATAGATATACTAATAAATTTAACCGACTTTTAATAGATACTAGAACTTCCGGGTAGCTCTATAATACTTTAAATATCTTTAGAATATCTATCGCAGGTTAATATTAAACCTCTACCCTAAATAACTCCAGCTATATAGCTAAATAGTCTAAATCTAAAGGAAAAGAAATCTAGATAAAAGATAAAAATAAAGATAAAAGTATTCCTACTACTAACTAACGCTTTTATAATATTAAAATTAATAAGCCCGATAAATACTATAGAGATTATAATAAACTAAAAGACTAGTTTATATAATTAAATATATACTTTATATTCTATTTTATATCTAAAAAAAAAATATTCTTCGCTATATTCTACTTTTAGGAACGAGTTTAATACTAGATAAAATCTAGCTTTTAATAATATATAGACAATAATAAAAATAATAAATTTATTTTTATATAATTTATAAAGTTTAAAAAAGTTATTTATAAAATCTTTAGAATTTTAAATAAAATCTAAATTACTAAATACTTTATTTAATATCTTTAGTAGAAAAATATAGTATCTAATTATATTATACGATTTAAAAAATAGATACTACTAATAGGATAGAACGATAATACTTTATATATAATATTTAGATAAAGATTTAAATAATAAGTAAAAGATAAACTAATACGCGATAGTTAAAATTATAATATCCGAGATAATCTAATTAAAATACCTATCGACTTTAATAAAAAATTATATAACCGAAATATAGAAAAATATTATAATAATAGACTATAAAATAATACGGGATATTATTTAAAATAGCTCTATAAAAGATAGTATTAAAGTAAAAAATAGTCCGAAAATAGCTAGTTTAAACCGATACCGATAGAATTGGACTCTATATAATAGCGATATAAAGGGAAAAACCCTAAAAATAATAAAAGGAATAAAAATCCTAAAATATACTATAACTATAGTAAACCAAGCTATTTTATAAAAAAATATTAATTAAATAAAATATAACGACGACAGTTTAACGCTATACTAAAGAAATCTAAAGACTAGTAAGAAATTATTTTAAAAGACGACGATAGTAGTTTTAAATTCTAGAAAACTAATTTAGATAAAGAATTTACGTTTATAGAAAACAATAAAGTACTATAGAAAACTACGATAAATAATACTTCGCTATAAATATTAATAGAATCTACTAGAAAGAAAGCTATTTCTAGATAAAAGATTATAATAATAGAAGATATTCGCCTAGTATACCTTTAAATTCTTTATAATAAGAAAATAGTAAAGGAAAAATTTATAGTAATTTATAAAATATATATTAATAACGAATATCTAAAGAATAATAGATAAAATCAAGAAATAAATAATATTATCGATATATTAGAGAAAAAATTAGGAAATAATATTTCTAAAATTAAAGATATAACCGAACAGATATTATAACGGTAGAATATAATAATAGGAGATTAATACGTACTATTTAGTTAAATCACCTACTATAATAACGATTACAGAATTTATAAATCAGAAAAGGAAGGAGCCGGATAGTATCTATTAAAGTTATACCGACGTACCCCTATAATATCTATTAAAATCGGAAGTTATAATATTTATAACTATACTGGATATATTATATATAGTAGATATAAATACTAGAAAAAATAGTAAAAAAGAAATAAAATCTTTAATCAGAAACTTTATAGATATATTTCGTAAATAGATTACGAAAATAAAAAATATAAAAATATAAATAATAATTCGGAAAAAGTTAAAATCTTATAGAAATAGATATACTATAAACGTATAATTTTATAGCTCGGAAAAAATAACTAAATTTAGCTAGTTATATATATATATTCGAAATCTGAATAATTATTAAAACTAATAGTAGACTATAGAAGATTAAGGTATTTATTAATTTAAACGTAATCGGAAATTTTATATTAGAAGATTTAACTAAAAGGAAAGAATTTCTTTAAATTAAAAAAAAGAAACTATATAATTTAATAGTTATTAATAGAAATAAAATACCGAATAGAGACGGAAAAGTTATAGAAAAAACGATACCGTTCTAAATAATAATTAATTAGTACTAGAAAAAATTTTAATTCGATATTATTTAGATAGCCAGCTATAAAATTATATTTAGAATTCTTTAGTTAAAAGATTATAATCTAGTAATAGACTAGGAAAAATAAATATTTAGCTTTAAACGATATTTCTATATAGGAAGTATCTAGCCTATACCGAAGCAGCGTTTTTAAATAGATAAAAAATAGAATATAAAACGTGAATTTATAGTTTCGAAAAAGGATAACTAAAAACTATTTAGGTCCGATTTATTAGATACCGGTAGAAATTAGCTAGATTAATAAAATAGAAATAGAAAGAAAAATTATAAACCTTTTAAAAATTCTATACTATCTAATAAAAAGTTAATAGAAAATCTATTAGAAAAGATATTAGATAAATATAAAAATTAGATAAACTTATTTCGGAAAAAAATAACTATAAAAGTACTATCTAAATATTAATTATAAAATTATAAAATTAGATTTAAATTAGATAAATAACCTATATTTAGATCTATCTATCTATTATCCGCGATAAAACTCGAAATACTTTATAAATATCTAGATAAAAATATAAAAAAAGAATTTATTAAAAAATTTTAATTACCGGTAAAATATCTGATTCTTTTTATATCTAAAAAAGATAGAATATTCCGTTTATATATCGATTACCGGAAGCTAAATAATATTATTATTAAAAACCGATATCTACTACTAAATATTAGTAAATTTTAAAATAAATCTTTAAAAATATAATATTTTACGAAATTCGACCTTCGAAGAATATATAATTTTATTCGGATAAAAGTCGAAAAAGAATAGAAAATAACTTTCCGAATACGGTATAGTTATTATAAATACGTAGTTATACTATTCGGATTTATAAATATTCCGATAATCTATTAAAATATAATTAATAATATATTTAGAAAATATCTAGATATATTTATTATCGTTTACTTTAATAATATTTTAGTTTTTTCTAAAATATTTAAAGAATATATATAATATATTAGTAAATTTTTTAAATATCTAGAAAAAAAAAATTTATATTTTAAATTAAAAAAGTATAAATTCTATAAAAAATAAAAGTTAATATTCTAAAATTTATTATAGAATATAATAGATTATATATCGATTCTAATAAACTAAAAGCTATTATAGAATAGAAAATATTAATAAATATTAAAAAAATTTAGAATTTTTTCGGATTTATAAACTATAATTAAAAGTTTATAAAAAACTATTCTAAAAAAACTTTCGTTTTAATAGTTTTAATAAAAGATACCGCCAAATAATATTAGAAAGAAAAAGAATAATAATTATTTAAAAACCTTAAAAAAGAATATATAAAAGACCTAGTATTTAAAATATTTAATTTAACGAAACTATTAAAAATAGAAATAGATTTATTAGATCTAGCTATAGACGTATACTTTCTATAATAGTATAATAGAAAATAGTATCCGATAGTATATATATTAATAAAATTATCGCTAGTAAAATAAAACTATAATATCTATAATAAGAAACTACTAGTTATAATAATTATACTAGAATAATAGAAAGTATATACCGAAAGATTACCGAAATTAATAATTTTAATAGATTATAAAAACCTTCTATACTTTATAATAATTAAATAGTTTAATAGAAAATAAATATAATAGTCTAAATTCTTCGGTTAATATAAATTTAAAATATACTATACCCTAGATAATAAAAATAGAAAAATAGATATTTTAAATTAAAAAAGTAATTATATAAAAATAAAAGAGGTTTTTAGTAATAGTATTTTAAAAATTAATAAAAATAGATTACTATTAGTAAATTAGTATAAGATAGATATAATACTATATATATTCAGAGATAACTAGAAATAGTTTTCTATTAAAAAAGAAAAACTATAAATACTAGATAATAAAGTCGATAAATATATTAAAGAATACTACGATAGAATATTATAAAAATATCTAAATATAATAAAAATAATATAACTTTTATAATAGTATTACCAGTTTCCTAATATAAAGTAATATATTGAAATATATATTAAAGAATATTTTAATTATTAGTAAAATAAATATAGTATATATATTCGTTATAGAGAGATCTAATATTAGAAACTACCGAATTTACTATAGAAGGAAATTATATTAGACTTTATTATTAAATTTCCGAAATCGAAAGACCCGATAATAAATATAGAATACGATTTAATATAGTAAATAGATTTATAAAAGATATCTATATAATCCTATTATAAAAGAATTCTACGGTAAAATAACTTGGATTTATTATTCTAGATCGATTATTCCGATACTACGAATTACCAGAAGTATTAATGAATAATAGAAATAAATTTTTTATTTTAAATTATTAGAAAACCTTTATTCCTCTATTTAGTATAAAGCTAAAAATATTAATAGTTTTCTATCCGATAATAGATAGATAGATAGAATATATTAACCAGATTTTAGAATAGTATTTAAAGTACTATATTAATAATATTTAAAACAATTAGATTTCGTTTTTACTAATATTATAATTATTATTTAATATAAAAAAATTAAATATAATAAAAAAAATACTATTCTATATCGATAATAGGAAAAATCCGAATCTATTTAAATAACCGCTACTTTATAGATTAGCGGAATTAATAATTTAAAGAATCGATATTTAGAAGAAAATCTATAAAAATATTATAAAGATATAAAAATATTTAGATAATTACTAGAATAAAAAATAATAAATAGTACTTTAGTTAAAGAAAGGAGATAAAATATACCTTTTTATAAAGAATTTAAAAACTAGAATTTTAAGTAAAAAACTTAACTATATTAAAGTCGGACTATTTTTAATTAAAAAAATTAAAAGACTTTAGAATTTCGAACTCGATCTATTTAAAGATATTAAAATATACCCGGTATTTTATATATTTCTTTTAGAAATATTCGATTTCGGAACGCTATTATAATAGATATTTAACTTTAAAATATAAAAAGAAGATATTTTTATAATTAAAAAGATACTATAATAAAAAGATTAAAACTATTTAATTAAATAGAAAGATTATTCTACTTTAAAGAATATTTAGGAATCTAAAAAATATTTAGTAAACTATTAGAAAATTCTATAATAATTCTACTAAAAAGAATTAAAAAAGTTATTAATTAGCTAAAATTACTAGGCAAGATAATTTACTCGGAAGCTACGTTAATAAAAGAATTTAAATTAATAAATAAAAAAAGATCTAAAGGACTTTTTTTATATTTTTATTTTTTAATATTTTATAGTTTACTATTAATTATAATACGCTGTTTTTTTTTTAATATAATCTAATTAATAAAATAGATATTATTATTTCGTATATATTTTATATAATTCCTTTTTAAATTTTTTATATTTATTTTTAAAACGATACTAATATATAGTATCTAATAAAATAAGTTTTTAGAAATAAATTTATTTTATATAACTAATATACTTTTCGGAACCTTTATTAATATAATAGAATTTTTTTAATTAAAAATAATTTTAATAAAAATATATAATTAATATACTAATATCTAATAATAGAATTTTTTTATAATATTTTTTAGTTAATAATTTTTTTCTTTTATCTATAAAAAAAAAGGACGAAAGATTTTTTAAAATAAAAAATTTAAAAAAGGAATTTAGTATTATAAATACGAACAGTATATTTTAAAAAATATAGTAGTATTTAGTATAATACTAGATTTTCTATTATATTTCGATAGATAAAAATATATAAACAATCTAGATATTAGTATTAAAGAATATTTTAGTAGTTTTAGTAAATAAATATAATAAATACTTTAACTTTAGTAGTTTTAGTAAATAAATATTCTAAAATAACGTTACTTTAGTTATTTTAGTCTATATATTATTTAAATAGTGGAAAATTTTATTTATCTATATAGATCCCGAACTCGACGCCTTTATAACTTATATTTAATTTATTAGTTATCGTTATATACTGCTCTAGCAATCAGACTAATTTATTCTTAATTTAATTTAAGTAACTATCCGTTATACCTCGGTTTATAGATATACTAATAAGTCCAACCGACTTTTAATAGATACCAGAATTCTCGAATAGCTTTATAATACGATCTCGCTTAAAGTTAATTGAATAGGTCTAAATTGATAAACGGGTCTGATATTATATCCTGTCTAGCGCGTTATAAAAGCGCTTATAAGCAAGCCTTCTACTTATAAGTAAGATTTTAGCTTATAAGCGCCCTGAGCGCTTTAAACGAGTTTTGAAATTTTTAAAAAAAAATCTTTTAAAAACTCTAAGTCTCTCTATCTAGTAGGGCTACTAGTATCCTATAAAATATCTTTACTAGTAAACTTTTAGCGTAGATTTCAAAAATTTTATTTATAGAACGCTAGCGTTGCTAGTTTTTGAACTAGAGACTTCCCGTTATTAAACGGGAGCTAACGGGTACTAAACCTTAAAAAGTTTAATTTTAAAATTCTAAATATAGATAAAATAGACATTTTTAGAATATATCTAAATTTTTTTGTTTACTAAACAAGATAATCTTGCTTAAACCGGTTCAAACCGGTTCAAACCGGCTCAATCGACTCTGAACGCTTTTTTTATTTTAAAATGCTATAAGCGGGTTATATATTTGTATTATAGAACTATTTGAAAGTCTGGTATTTCTAAAAGTTGGTTAGATTTATTAGTATATCTATAAACGGAGATATAATAAGTAATTATTTAAATTAATTTAAAAATAAATTAATTTAATTACTAGAATAGTATATAGCGATAGATAATAAATTAAATATAAACTATAAAGGTATCGAGTTCGGAATCTATATAAATAAATAAAATCCTCTATTATTTAGATTATTTATAAATTAAAATAATTAAACTTACTCTATTTTAGAGTATTTATTTACTAAAACTATTATAACTTAAATATTTATAGTATTTACTTACTAAAACTACTAAAATTAAAGTATTTATAGTATTTATTTATTAAAATCGCTATAATACTCTTTAATATTAATATCTAGACTATCTATATATCTTTACCTATTAAAATATAATAGAAAATCTAGCGCTATATTAAATATTATTATATTTTCTAAAATATATTATCCGTATTTATAATACTAGATCTTTTTTTTAGATTTTTTATTTTAAAAAACCTTCTATCCTTCTTTTTTATAGATAAAAAAAAAAGATTATTAATTAAAGATTATTATAAAAAAGTTCTATTACTAGATATCGGTATATTAGCTATACGTTTTTATTAGAATTATTTCTAATTAAAGAAATTTTATTATATTAATAAAGGTTCCGAAAAGTATATTAGTTATATAAAATAAATTTATTTTTATAACTTTTTTTCTATTAAATATTATATATTAGCGTCGTTTAAAAAATAAATATAAAAAATTAAAAAGAGAATTATATAAAGTATATATAAAATAATAACGTTTACTTTATTAATTAGATTATATTTAAGAAAAATAGCGTATTATAGTTAATAGAAAGCTATAAAATATTAAAAAATTAGAATAAAAAAAAGGTTTTATAGATCCTTTTCTATTTATTAATCTAGATTTTTTTATTAACGTAGCTTCCGAATAGATTATACTATCTATTAATTTTAACTAGTTAATTACTTTTTTAGTTCCTTTTAATAGAACTATTATAAAGCCTTTTAGTAGTTTATTAAATATTTTTTAGGTCTCTAAATATTTTCCGAAATAGAGTAATCTTTCTATTTAATTAAATAGTTCTATCCTTTTTATAATAGGATCTTTTTAACTATAAAAATATCTTTTTTCTATATTTTAGAATTAAATATCTATTATAATAGTATTTCGAAATCGGCTAGTTCTAAAAGAAATATATAAAATACCGGATATATTTTAATATTTTTAGATAAATTAAATTTAAAATTCTAAAGTCCTTTAATTTCTTTAATTAAAAATAGTCCGACTTTAATATAATTAAATTTTTTATTTAAAGTCTTTATTTTTAGGTTTTTTATAAAAAGGTATATTTTATTTTCTTTCTTTAACTAAAGTACTATTTTTTATTTTTTATTTTAATAAATATCTAAATACTTCTATATTTTTAGAATATTTCTATAGATTTTTTTCTAAATTTTAATTTTTTAAATTATTAACTCCGCTTATTTATATAGTAGCGGTTATCTAAATAAATTCGAATTTTTTCTATTATCGGCGAAGAATAGTAATTTTTTTATCGTATTTAATTTTTTTATATTAAACGCTAGGTATATTATTAGTAGTAGCGAAATCTAATTATTTTAAATACTATCAATATAATATTTTAGATACTATTTTAAAATCTGATTAGTATATTTCGTCTATCTATCTATTATAGACTGGCTGTCGGGTTAAAAAATTCTATAGTTCGATCCGAATCGAATTTCGAATCGAATTATATAACCCGATCCGATCCGACTAACTCGTTAAATCTATATAAATTATATAACTCTTGTATAAAAATTATACGAATTATTTAAAAACTTCTAATTAATTAACTACGCTAGCTAGAAAGATTCTAATTAGATTAAATATATTAGTTTAATATATTATCTATAATAAAAATTTAAAAATATTATATATATAGATTTATTATATATATAAAAGGTTTAGCGGATACCCGAATTCGATCCGCCAAAATCGGATCGGATTTCCGACGGTTCGACGGAAATCCGACCCGAAATGGCTAGTCTAATCTATTATCGGATAGAAAACTATTTATATTTTTAACTTTATACTAAATATAGAAATAAAGATTTTCTAATAATTTAAAGTAAAGAATTTATTTCTATTATTTATTAATATTTTTAGTAATCTATAGTATCGGAATAATCGATCTAGAATAATAAATTTAAATTATTTTACTATAAAGTCTTTTTATAATAGGATTATATAAATATATTTCGTAAATCTCTCTATTATATTAAATATCGAATCGTATTCTATATTTATTATTAGATTTTTCGATTTTAGAAATTTAATAATAAAGTCTAATATAATTTCTTTCTATAGTAAATCCGATAGTTTCTAATATTAAATTTTTTTTTAACGAGTATATATAGTATATTTATTTTACTAATAATTAAAATTTTTTTTTTTATATATTTCGATATATTATTTTATATTAGAAAACTGGTAATATTATTATAAAAGTTATATTATTTTTATTACGCCTAGATATTTTTATAGTATTCTATTATAATATTTCTTAATATATTTATCGATTTTATCGATTTTATCGTCTAATATTTATAGTTTTCTTTTTTAATAAAAAATTATTTCTAGTTGTTTCTAAATATATATAGCGTTATATTTATTTTATACTAACTTATTAATAATAATCTATTTTTATTAATTTTAAAAATACTATTATTTAAAACTACTTTTTTTTTTATATAATTATTTCTTCGATTTAAAATATCTATTTTTCTATTTTTTTTATCTAGAATATAGTATATTTTAAATTTATATTAACCGAAGAATTTAGATTATCGTATTTATTTTCTATTAAATTATTTTATTATTATAAAATATAGAAGATTTTTATAATCTTTCGGTATATACTTTCTATTATTCTAATATAGCTATTATAACTAGTAGTTTTTAATTATAGATATTATAATTCTATTTTATTAGTAATAAATTTTTTAATATATATATTACCGGGTACTATATACTATTATATTATTATAGAAGATATATATTTATAACGAGATCTAATAAATCTATTTTTATTTTTAATAGTTTTTTTAAATCGAATATTTTAAATACTAGATCTTTTATATATTCTTTTTTAAAATCTTCGAATATTTATTTTTTTTCTTTTTTTCTAATACTATTCGACGGTATCTTTTATTTAAACTATTAAAACGAGATTTTTTTAGAATAGTTTTTTATAAACTTTTAATTATAGTTTATAAATCCGAAGAAATTTTAGATTTTTTTAATATTTATTAGTATTTTCTATTCTATAAAAGCTTTTAATTTACTAGTATTAATATATAGTCTATTATATTCTATAATAAATCCTAGAAAGTTTATTTCTTTTTTATAGAATTTATATTTTTTTAATTTAAAATATAAAATCTTTTCTTTCTAGATATTTAAAAACTTTACTAATAAATTATTTATATCTTTTAAATATTTTAAAAAAAACTAAAATATTTTTAAAGTAGATAATAATAAATATATCGAAATATTTTCTAAATATATTATTAATTATATTTTAATAAGTTACCGGAATATTTATAAATTTATATAATATAATTATATATTTATTATAACTATATTATATTTAGAAAACTATTTTCTATTTTTTTTTAGCTTTTATTTATATAAAATTATATATTTTTTAAAAGTCGAATTTTATAAAATATTTTATTTTAGAAAATCTATTTTAAAATTTATTAATATTTAATAATAGATATCTATTTATAATTATAATATTATTTAACTTCCGATAATTAATATATAAACGGAATATTCTATCCTTTTTAAATATAAAAAGGATCGGATATTCTACTAGTAATTAAAATTTTCTAATAAATTTCTTTTTTATATTTTTATCTAGATATTTACGGAATATTTCGAACTCTATTATAAATAATAGATAGATAGGTCTAAATATAGATTATTTATCTAGTTTAAATCTGATTTTATAATTTTATAGTTAATATTTAAATAGTATTTTTATAGTTACTTTTTTCCGAAATAAATATATCTAATTTTTATATTTATCTAGAATCTTTTCTAATAGATTTTTTTTTTAATTTCTTATTAGATAATATAGAGTTTTTAAAAGATTTATAATTTTTTTTTCTATTTCTATTTTATTAATCTAGCTAATTTCTGCCGGTATCTAATAAATCGGACCTAAATAGTTTTTAATTATTATTTTTCGAAGCTATAAATTTATACTTTATATTCTATTTTTTATCTATCCGAAATCTCTATTTTAACGTAGGCTAGATACTTTCTATATAGAAGTATTATTTAAAGCTAAATTTTTTTTTTTACTAATCTATTACTAGATTATAATCCTTTAACTAAAGAATTTTAAATATAATTTTTTAACTAGCTATCCGAATAATATCGAACTAAAGTTTCTTTTAATATTAATTAATAATTATTTAAAATAGTATTATTATTTTTTATTATCTTTCTATTTCTATTCGGTATTTTATTTCTATCTATAACTATTAAATTATATAGATCTTTCTTTTTAGTTCGAAAGAATATTTTTCTTTTAGTTAAATCTTCTAATATGAAATTTCCGGTTATATTTAAATTAATAAATATTTTAACCTTCTATAATCTATTATTAATTTCGATAATAATATTAATTTCGAGTATATATATATATAGCTAGCTAAATTTAGTTATTTTTTTCGAACTATAAAGTTATATATTTATAATATATTTATTACTATAAAATTTTATCTTTTTCCGAATTATTATTTATATTTTTATATTTCTAGTTTTAATAATCTATTTATAAAATATATCTATAGAGTTTCTAATTAAAGATTCTAATTTCTTTCTACTAATTTCTCTAGTATTTATATCTACTATATATAATATATCCGGAATAATTATAAATATTATAATTTCCGATTTTAATAGATATAATAGAAATATATCGGCGTAGTTCTAATAGATACTATCTAGCTTCTTTCTTTTCTAATTCGTAGATCTCGTAGTTATTATTATAGTAAATAGTTTAACTAAATAGTATATATTAATTTTTTATTATTACGTTTTATTATTATAGTATCGGTTTAGAAATAATTTTATTTTTAATAACGTTACTTTCTAGTTCTTTTTATAATATATCGACGATATTATTTACTTTTTAATCCTATTTATTATTTTATAGGTATTCGTCGCTAATATATATTTTATAAATATTTTTAAATTTTTTATAGATTATTATAAATTCCTTTTTTACTATTTTCTTATTATAAAAAGCCTAAAGATACGTTTATCGAATATCTTCTATTATAGTTATCTATCTAGAAGCGGCTTTCCTTCTAGTTAGTTTCTTTAATATTTATAGTAAAGCGTTATTTATCGTAGCTTCCTATAGTACTTTATCGTTTTCTATAAATATAAATTCTTTATCCAAACTGGTTTTCTAGAGTTTAAAACTACTATTATCGTCTTCTAAAATTATTTTATACCAGTTTTTAGAATTATTCTTTAGCGTAGTATTAAACTATCGTCGTTATACTTTATTTAATTAATACTTTCCCGCGAAATAGTCTAGTTTACTATAGTTATAGTATATCTTAGAATTTTTATTTCTTTTACTACTTCTAGAGTTTTTCTCTTTATATCGCTATTATATAAAGTCTAGTTCTATTAGTATCGGTCTAAAATAGCTACCTTCGGACTATTTTTTATTTAAATACTATCTTTTATAGAATTATTTCGAATAATATCCCGTATTACCTCGTAGTCTACTATTATAACGTTTTTCTATATCTCGTTTATATAGTTTATTATCGAGGTTAATAGATATTTTAATTAGATTATCTAGTATATTATATACTCGACTATCGCGTATAAATTCGTCTTTTATTTATTTTTTAAATTTTTATCTAAATATTATATATAGAGCGTCGTTATTCTATTCTATTAGTAGTACCTATTCTTTAAACCGTATAACGTAGTTAAATACTATATTTTTTTACTAAAAATATTAAATAAAATATTTAATAGTTTAAATTTTATTTAAAATTCTAAAAATTTTATAAATAGTTTTTTTAAATTTTATAAATTATATAAAGATACGTTTATTATCTTTATTAATATCTATATACTAATAAAAGAAAGGTTTTATCTAATATTAGACTCGTCCTTAAAAGTAGAATATAGCGAAGAATATTTTCTTTTTTTTAGATATAGAATAGAATATAAAGTATATATCTAATTATATAAGCTAATCTTTTAATTAATTATAATTTCTATAATATTTATCGGATTTATTAATTTAAATACTATAAAAATATAAATTAGTAGAAAGATTACTTTTATTTTTACTATTATCTTTTATTTAGATTTCCTTTTCTTTAAATTCGGACTATTTAGTTATATAGCTAGAATTACTTAAAGTAGAGATTTAATATTAAATCTGCGATAGATATTTTAAAGATATTTAAAGTATTATAAAGCTATCTAGAAATCTAGTATATTTAAAATTTAATTAAATTTATTAGTATATCTATAAACGGAGGTATAACGGGTAATTATTTAATTTATTTTAAAAGTAAATTAGTTTAATTACTAGAGTAGTATATTACGATAACTAATAAATTAAATATAAGCTATAAAAACGTCGAGTTCGAAATCTATATAAATAAATAAAATCCTCTACTATTTAGATAATTTATAAATAAAAATAACTAAACTAGCTCTATTTTAGAGTACTTATTTACTAAAACTACTAGAATTAGAATATTTATAATATTTACTTACTAATACTAACAAAATTAAAGTATTTATAGTATTTATTTACTAAAACTGCTAAAATACTCTTTAGTACTAATATCTAGGCCGTCTATATATCTTTACCTATTAAAGCGTAATAGAAAATCTAGCGCTGTACTAAATACTTCCGTGTTTTCTGAAATACGCCGCCCGTATTTATAACAATTTGCTGATACTTCGAAGTATTTAAAGATTCCTTTATAGCCGCTGACGTAATAGACGGTTCTAGAGTTAAAATAATAGTAGTAGCTTTCGCGCTAGCGTAAATCGGCGAGGTATTTTTTAATATTTTTTTTTCGAGTTCGACTTCCGGGTACCGAGCGGTATTAATAACTATAAACTCGATTTTTTCGATATCTAAAACGAACCTAATATTAGCGGAAATATTTTAAAATTTATTATTTAAAGGTTTATCTTCTTTCTATCTTTTATTAGCTTTATTTATTTTAATAAATATAGTTTTTCGTTTTTTAATATATATAGGCGGTTCAATATTATCTATTTTCTAATATTTTTTTATAAAATATCCGAAGATTTTATAGAAATTATATTAAGCTTTAGTTCGAACTTTAGTAAATACTTTACGTATTTCTTCTAGCGCCGCCGATTTAGAATCTATATTAGCGATATTAGTATAGATAGAAGACGTTAACTAATAATTAGATAAAGTATAGCCGGGAAAATAGGACGTAATTACTTTATAGATAGAGATATAGAAGCTACGGACTTTAGCTTTAAATTCGACTTCGGTAGCTTTATTAATTAGAGTCTATTAGTCTATTTTATTACTAATAGTAATAAAATCTCGATCAGAAATAAAAAAATATTCGGTAAAATTATTAATAAAGTAAAAGTTTATTTTCTATTTCCGAAGTATATAGTCCGGATAGATAGGTACTAGTTCGATATTATATCGATAGAGTTTAGCGGTAAAGTCGTAAATATCTTTCGAAGTTTTAAAAGTAGTACCTCGAAGAAATATATAAATTTCGGCGATATAGAAATTACTTTTTCGAGTAAAACGGCGCTTAAGCTTTTCTATTATTTTAAAAGCTATAGATAGATTATCGAGGGATTAACGAGCCTTATACTCGACGTTACTAAAAATAAAGGCCCTAATAGTACTTTAGATTTTAGTCTATTATCTGGTTTAGAGGTTCGTAGCTACTATACGGGTACTAATCGCCTAAAGAGGGTTTTTATTAATAATTAAAAGTTAATAGCCTATAATCTAGATAGCTATTTCAATATCGGTAAACTAGGCCTAGAAATTATAGCTGCCTTTAAGCTTATAGATTTCTTTAAAGAGGCTAAAGGCCGTAGATACGAGGGAAGAGATCGGTACTTCGAAATCTATTACTAAATTATAGCGATAACGGTAATAACGAGATTTATTCTAATACGACGCGTACTAGATAGAGAAATTTTAGTAATATAAAAAAGTAGTAGATAAATCTAATAGAGAAGATTTTTAGAACTCTATCGGCGTAGATATACTCTTTTCTATAATTACTGCCTTCCCGTTTCTAGACTTTATATTAGCTATACTAGCTATGCCAGGTTCCGATATAAATATCTATCTAGCCGAGCTCCTAGCTTTAAATCTTCTAGTCTCCCTGTTTCGGATAATATTAGAATCTAAATTACTAGAAAACTCGTTTAACGTCTGTTTATTCGTTACTACTAGTTTATTAGAAGGCGGGAAAATAGTAGAAAAAACTGGTTTAATCCGGTTTATCCGTTCGATATCTAGAAGAAAATCTAATAGTTTAATAATATAAAAAAATTTAGATTTTAAAATAATATCTATAGCTTTATTACCTTTACCTATAATATAGGTAAACTTTAGAAATAGCTTGATTAAAGCTGTTTATAAAAGATTTTAAATAGTATTAATTGCGGATAAAATTGTAATATTTATAGTAGATATCTAGCTAAAATTTAAAGGTAATAGATTAATAAAATATCTAGAAGTTTACTCTATAATAATTAATAATACGATATTAAAATAAGGTTTTTTCTAATATCGTTAGCGAGGTATCGATATATTTTTTTTTAATAGATAATAAATCGTAAATTCTATATAATTCTTTATCCGATCTAACTATAGTACGCCTAGAACTCGATAGGTCTAAGTAATTAAGACTTTAACTATAGATAGATCCAAGTAGTAGAGGCTTTAACTATAGTACGCTTGGAATTTAATAAATCTAAGCGGCGAAAGCGAATTAGAATATAGAGGTTAATAATTTGGTAAGCTACTGGGCTTATAACCTATTAAAAGGAATCTATTATCTATTAAACTATCTAGGGGGTAGAGCGCCTATTTATATACAGGAGTATACTGGTAGCTGGCACCTGGACCTACCTGGAAGGAGGTTGGGGCATGACGAGTTCGCTATTGGCTCATAACACCTGCGCCCACTGTTGGACCTTTTGTTCACGAGACCAGAAGCATAATTGTGGAGGGCAGATGTTTTCGTTCTTCCCTATCGACCTCAAGCCACCGCATCACTATTAACACATCCTCCCTATTGAAATCCAGAAGTCCCCGTTTCCCTGGTATCCAAAGGCCACCTCTCCGTCTCGTAGTTGAATAGAAATTACATTAAAATACACTCTTCAACCCATTCTAATTCTTCTCCCAATTATCAGCCCCCTCCTCAATCTTCTCCAAACTCACATCCAGCACCATCCCACCTTCATTTTCCCACGCACTCACACCATTCCCAGCGCGCGCTCATGCTCGCACCTCGTTCCAGGACACCGCGCCGGATCAGGTTTGTAACCCTTGAACTCACTCACCCTATTCGGTCGAGGGGGCTTGGGAGTATATTGCGGACGATTGGGGTGGTGTGCCGCATGATTAGTTTCAAATGCTTCTACAACAGTCCGACATGATTAGCTTCTCGACTGCCCCCTTCAATTCCAAGTCTAGGGGCTGTGAAGTGTTGCTTACGGAGATTCCTATCGCGTTTGGCTATCAGTGATTGGATAGCACGACGAAGCTTGCAGACTGGGGCGCCGCCGCAGTCGAAGTGGTGTTCTTTTGGTTTGGGTTGGGGATTGGGGTGAGGAGCTTGGGGTTTGGGGTGTTTGGGTTTGGGCTTGCTGGGTTGGACTTCGCGGTGGTGTTGTTTGTCTTGAGGGCTCGGAAGATCTGTAGGGAGGAATGGGTAAGCTCTGGAGTTATGCTAGTAGTCAGGTTCAATGAAGATACTCACCAGGTATAGCATCACGCTTGCCGCCCTCAGTCATCGGATGTCCGTCCAATTTCGTATCATGGTAGCAGTCCTTTGTCTTGATATTGTTCTTGATACAGTAGTCAAGCTCGTCAGCTGTGAAACGTGACCTATCTTTCTCGTAATCCCTAAATCCAAGTCGACGTAAGGGCTCTAAAGCGCTCATAGATTAGCTCTGCGACCTTCCTCGATACGAGTAACTCGAATTACTGACCTGGAAGGCTATCGCGCTTGCTATGCTCGATCAGATCTCTATCCGGATGGTGTTCGAGATGGGCCGCCACTTCATGCTTGCAATCCTTCAACTTAACTCCATTCTCCACACAGTAGGTCAATTCGTCCTTTGATATGGTTGTGGGGATGGGTTCTGTAAAAACAATCAATCAGTCCTGAGGTTTTGAATCATGAAAGCAAGATGAGAAAACTGACCGTGTAGAGCGTCTCGCTTGAGTCCCAAGGAATTGAACGCACGACGGAGCATGCACATGGCCGTACCGCACTTCTGGGGTTTTGTTTGGGAGTGGGATGGAAGTGTTTCTGATCTTGCGTCGAGAGTGTTCGGTGGCTCCTTGTCTCCGAAACCGTCGGCGAAGGGCGATGGGTCGTCTTTGAAGTCGTCAATTCAGAGTTTGGACAAAGCTTTTGGCTGCCGTGGTAGTACTCACCTGGAATCACATCGTGTTCAACAGTTCCAGTATCTTCGAACAGATTGCCAGCTGCAGTCTCTTCAAGACGCTTTCCGTGCTGCTTTCCAATCTTATTGGCCAATTTCTTAATCGCTTCGGACTTGATGCCCGGGAGTGTATTTGCATCGTTGCTAGTTGGTTGGGGTACTGGATCTGTACGCTCCTCAAGGCGATTTCTCTTCTGCTTTGCTACCTTACCTGCCCACTTCTTGATCGCTTCCGACTTGATACCCGGAAGTAGAGTTGCATCATTTCCGGCTGGCTTGGGCACTGGATCTGTACGTTCCTGGAAGCGGATCGTAGAAGCTGAGGAGCGCCGTAAATCAGCTACATGCCTGGTGCTTGCTGTAACGAACGATTAAAAGCTTACTATCTCTGATTTTGTCTTTGATATCGCGGTTTCCAAGGGACAAGGTATCGGATGAGTTGTCATCTATGGATTTTTAGTACTGAAAACTTGAGAGAACAACAAAGCATCTGATCTCGTTGTTAGGAAAATGCTGCGACTCACCCGTTAATATGTTCCGCACTACATTCGTCCCTGGACGAACCATTTCGTCAGTATCACATCATCTGGCAAACACACAATGTTGGTAGGGGCGATCAGTGATCTCGTGTACTGACCTCTGTCGCAGATAAGTTCCTTCATACGGCAACTATTTCGCGGAGTTGGGATACAACCAGGCTTCAAAAATTTGGATTCTTTGGTACCCCATCTCAAATTTTTGCAAGGTGACGCTGGACTGTTGTTCGCTGTTATGAGACCTGTCGCCGAATTAGTCCTGGTGTCAATAGCAAGAAGTCTGCTGCTTACCGGGTGGGGCGCGTTCTTTGATGTCTGTCTGCCGTTAGTCTTACATATTTGGGGTAAGTCTGCGACAGCACGTACCAGCTCTAGAAGCCGGAAAGGTGAAAGTCGGAATCTGGGATGTCGTTGAAGTCCGGAACGTGGTCGGCGAAGGATCGATACCTGATTTCGAAGCCGTGGCGTTGGCAGGCGGCGGTATGAGCAGACCAGGGGCATCGAGTTGAATCTGCCCATCGATGACATAGCAGTTCGGGAGGCACGTTGGTGGCGAAGATTTCTGCGCGTTGTCTTCAGTCAGATCCATAACCCAGGGTAAAATATCCAGGCAACAGGGGACATACATCGAATCTGCAGAAGTCCTTGCACTTCAGGTAGTTCAAGGTGACATCTGACGAAGGGACCGAACTTGAATTAGCTGACATGCCATACTCCACGGCTGCGGGCAAGTCTCGTTTATCCACTTTTGGGTCTGGTTTTATGCCTGTCGGTAATCAGCACCCTGAAAATGACAGCGACTGCTCAAGGGAACTGGGATGACAACGTGAAACCCAACTCACCGACCAAAGCAGCACGTTCTTTCATATGGCCTAAATATTGATCAGCCCCAGCCCATTGGAAAGAGAGTAATAATGTTTTCAGGTCCACCTTTAAATTCTTTGCAACGCGTTCGAGGACTTCCTTCCGCCCAGCTTATGTACGTTCCACCCGGGCACGAATGCTTGGGATCCATACCCCCTCCAGGCTCAGCAGTGGCTTCTGTAGGGAATAACATCAGCACATTATCCATAGCTGAAAGCGACAATAATTGCGACTTACCAGCTACAGCAGAACGACCTATCAAGTGGCCTAAGTTGGAGTCAGCATGGCCACAACAGAAGAAGGACCGATTTTTGGGACTCACTAGGAACAAAAGCGCGTTCTTCGATGTCACCTACGCAGCATCAATGTCAAATAAATCGAGATCTCAAGGCCAACAAACGTACGCTTTAGGATGCAAACCGTCTTCATTTTTGGTCTCATGCAATCGTCGTGCGGGCCTATGTTGCAATTCTCGTTGACATATTTGTCAATGCAGTCTTTTCCCGGTCTGGGCTGACATCCTATTATTGTCTTCGGGACTTCCATCGTACCATGTGGGCAGCCTTTCGGGCCATAATTTTCGGAAGTGCCTGCTGATGTATTAGTATTCGAGGTACAAGCGGACAATGATATCGAGGCTTTAGAGCTTACCAGATAATGCGGCGCGTCTTACAACATTGATGGCTTTTGGTCCGGCGTCAAGTTCTGCACAAGCGTCAGCGTCACATATTTTCCTAAAGCAGCATACCTCATGCAATCTTTTAACAATTGCGGAGATGAATCTCACCAGGGATGATATTGCGCTTCTGTGGGCATTGTTCCAGGCTGTAACATTGCCAGAAGAGCTCTGTGGTGGTGGTGATGCCGCCTGGGAAAGCCAAAGCCATACATTTGATCGACGAGGGAGATGACCAGTCAACGCGAACGAAGCAACATTTGTCAGGTGCTGGTTCACGAAGAATGGCCTTGGGGAGCTTTCTTGCTTTTTCGAAAACAAGCTTCATGTCTTGGAAAACCATGGTTGAACAGCCAGAATCATACTTATTCCCATACCCGAGCGTTGGGTATATGGGTTCTGCAAGGATTCAGCGCTTCAGCGCTGATCTAGACGGATCTAAGATTCAATAAGCAGTGGGGAAGTACTGACCAGGGATAGCATCTCGCTTCGTACGGCATGGTCCTATGATGTAGCACCCCAGGAAGAGCTCTTTACTGAATACATACTTCAACCTTGCACAAGTATTTGCGGTTAACTGCTTGGTCCAACAACAACCGGGGCTTGCCCAAAAGTTATCTTGCCCGCGTTGAGCAGCTCCTTTGTATTCAAGATATCGATCGTCGCTCCAAACATCATGCCAGCAAGCCGGACGGGGTGCCCTACTTTTCTCTATTGAAGCTGGGCATTCCTAGACGTCAGCTTCTCCACTGCTTGCAGGTCCAGTAGTAACGATAGCACTCACCAGCCACTCTACTACGCTTCATTGGGCAGTTCTTGACTTCGTAGCAGTTGTGGAAAGCCGACACTTTAAAGTCTTCCTTCAGATCCTGGAGTTCCTTGCGGCAATCACGTGTGTTGCCACGAAGCACCCAGCATTGATGGCCTGGCAAGTCCTCGTCTGAAATGATCTCTTGGCCAGCTCTGGCTGCTTCTTGAACTACCGTGTTGGGGTTTTGCGGAGCATAGGCTGGAAAGCTTATTTGACGTGGTCGAAGTTCAGACGTGCCGGGTACAGGGTCTGGGATGAGCTCTGCAACACCGTCAGCTCCCGTCGAAGCTTCGAGCTCAGAAGTGAAAAGAGGATGGTCGGTCTCTGCAATCCTCTCTGTAGTAGAGTCAGTTTCCACTACGACAGTAAAGCCAATGCAAATGCAGAAAAGAACAAGGAAAGAAGACATGTCTAACCAAGTAAAGCTCCCCGCTTGCGACTGCTTTTCGGCGGGCAGTCGCCCTCGGAATAGCAATAAAAGAAGACGTCCCAATCGAAACCAGCTTTGCTTCTCAACGGCACGCAAATATCCAGGGAATCCTTTCGAACGAGCCAGCATCGTCCGCGTACACTGTGGACAACCGGTTTTCCTGACATGGCTTCATCTTTTTCGATTGCATCATCCCCCACAAATATGCTGTCGGGTGGTTCTAAAGAACAGTTGGGAAATTTTCTTGTTGGGGTAGAAGGAAAATACTGTACTTACGATGCTTCTTTTTCGGATCTGCCTTGGGGAATGGTTCTGCAATGATAGGTCAGCTGCCAAACGACTCCTAGTCTCGTCCCGAACCTCGGGAGGGTCCAGTGAAGGCTGGGGTAGGGAAAAAGAAGAAAGCCAAGGGAATGCGGTTGCTCACCAGGGTTCGCTTTACGTTTCTCCAGGCCCTTGATGTGGTTACCGGCATTGGACCCTATTCTCCATCAGCATTTCCTCGAAGCTCCTCGGAAGAAGACAGTTAAGCAAACATAGAAAGCAAGTCAGGATGAAGGGTGAATATTCTGAATTTTGTCATCGTTTTTCGTCATATTCGGTAGCTGTTTGGCTCCAATTCTCTACCGATGGGATGCCTATCTCCAGTAATCCCGTGCCAGGTCAGAGACCCAAGAAAAGCGGCAGGCAATAGTCTTCGGAGCATAGTAGGTGTCATAGCAAGTAACGGAAGATATCAAGAGAGGGAAGAGGCAGAGAGAGCCTAATGAGGAGGGGATTGGGTGAACCAAGATATCAAGAAATGTCATAAAAGCGACGAAGATAATATTTAAAATGATGTTCAACGAAACAGCAACGCACGAACTTACCAGCCAAAACATTGCGTACTTCAAGGTCATCGACATTGCCAAATCCCGTGTCTCGTCCTGGCCAAGTGGTCAGGATATGTAGGAATAAAAAAAATACATGACAATCAACAGCCGTATCTGACATGCGGCTTTGAGCCACTGGCTCCCCTAATCTTGCCGTGCAGCAAAAGATGTGCTTTACAAAGCCATCTGCAGAATACGCCAATGACGGTCGACAGGAAATACTTGTACCAATAAACGATAATGGGAAGGAATGCAAAAAGGCCAGATCATGATGGGGAAGGTCAAACAAGTGAAGAAGATAATAAAAGTCTGTTCAGACAGCAACAAACTTACCATCGACCGCCTCTTCTTCCTCAGCGTCTTCGTCGCCGTCTGCGTTCTCATCGTCCTCGGGGGAGAAAGTGCTCTTCATATCCCCGCGTTCGACATTGGAGGTCTTCTCGGCGCGGGTTCCAATATTGTTGCCGGGAGGGAAATCGCAACAGATCGCGCCATGATCGCCCCAGCTGCAAAGTCCCCAAGGTCCACAGTATGACTCCGAGCGTTCGAGGATTTCTTTGCCGAGCAGGGCAGGCCCATTGCGCTTGACGACGGTGGTCTCTTCGTCACGAGTTCCGATGTTGTTGCCGGGAGGAAAATCGCAACAGATCGGGCCATGGTCTCCCCAGCTGCAAAGGCCCCAGGGCCCACAGTAAGACTCGGAGCGTTCAAGGATTTCATGGTCGAGCAGAGCGGGCCCCTTGCGCTTAAGGACTAAGACAATTGATGAGCATCGACCGTATTAGAGACTGAGTAGGGAATGCTTACCGTCAACAGGGAGAGCAGCGCCGGCTATGCCATGGATGGCAAGAGCGGCAGTGCCGATGATGATGGTCAAGGACTTCATCATGAGGATTGAGAGTGTTGGCCTGAGTATTGCAGCGAGTGTTAGCTCCAACACCAATGAGAATTGATTCGAGGAGTAGAAGCTTTAGCAGATAATAAGGCAGCCAAACGTACCTAGGCCGTGAACCCTCTCGACAAGGTTCTGGTCGCGATGGAAGCAAAGATGAAAGTAGTAATGTTCAGGATAGTGTGTTCGCAGTAGTAATGTTGAAAAGATGCTGGCAGAAGAAAGAAGAAGGATTGTAAGGAGATCGGAATGGCTGTAAGAAAGCAAGAGATTGTAGCGGAGGAACGTGGTTTTGTGCTGGGAGGAGAAGACCCAGAGGAAGCTAGAGTGAACGAAATTGTAGTGAAGACCGGCTTGATTTCTCCAAAACCCCGGGTGAAGGCAGTCTTTATGTAGTAGTCCAGAGCATATACTGTAACATGAAGATGTATCCATTGGTAAGACTCCAACATGAAGCAGATCATCGAAACGTGAATTTCTCTAGGGACAGGCACAAGGGCTTAGCCATTACGAAGACCATCCGATTGGGCATGAAAACGCAGTGAAGAGCTGGATCATTGCCTTTGGAACAGTTTTTCACTGCTGGAGAGCAGCACACGAAACAGTACCCCATTGAGAGACCCCAGTGCGGTGCTACGTATATGGAGTATGAAGTCAGTGTAGCAAATAGTGGAGAGTTGGGATGAGCCGACAGAACGTCATGGAAGGCTGCATCATCCCATACATTAGCATGGTCTTCATTTTTAGGGGTCATCCCAGGTGATTACAATCAGGAGACCCGGCCCACTGGTGGGAACCTTCGTGGAAGATCGTGAAGAGCGGGGTTCCAAAGGTATTGTCGCATTGGAGTTTCGGATACGAGACATGTTTGGGAGTATCGAAACATCTCCTTGAAACAGGATGTAGGAAAGGTTGAAAGGAGCATCACAATCTTGGAACGGTGATTCTTCTACTGGCCGTCAATCACTCGGTAAAGTTCGATTTGAGATCAAGGTCGTTCATGTTTTGAGTACAGAGTAGTTGGGAAGCATTGCTAGATTTACTCCTTCTGCGTTAGGGAAGCAATCACAGGAAAGATAAGCAATCAACACACCAAAGCGTACACGTCTCCACCTCTGTCAAAAGTCAGTACTCGGTCGCCATGGTTAAGTAGGCATACTGTGTGAGTGAGTGTTCATTCGCCGTTCTTGCGCTCAAGATACATAGCACCCTCCCCGTAATCCAGCAACTTCTTCTCCAAGCCCTCATCAACTTTCGCGGGCACGAATCCAGACAGCCCCCAGAACGGCGCCGTGTTGTAGACGGAGACGAGGCCGGTCGTTAGGTATCGCTTGGCGACAGCGGAAAGCTTCTTAATGCACACCTGCGCAAGACCACGTCTTCGAAATTCAGGCAAAATGGCGAGATCGTGGATGTAATACTGGTCGGCGTCCAAGGCGATTTCACCGAGTAAGCTATTAAGAGCGGGGGGGTTGCGGCGGCGGATGGGATGAGAGATGGCATAGCCACAGAGTTCATCACCCACCTCTTCCACGAGAGCCAGGCAGCCTTCGGGAAAGAGCTTGAGGCGCTCAGTAAAGACTCGCTCGCATTCGGGCAGATCAGGATGAATCTTCTCGGCGACCCGAACGAGACTCCCAATGTCGTTGACGCACATTTCGCGCCAGGCTGCCTTGGTCTTGGGGGAGCTCGTTGCTTCCGCTTTTGTGGCCTCCATCATACCGCAACAGGTAAGGGCTGAACTGATGACAAGCGATGAGAGAGAATGAACGAAAGGAAATACAGAATTATAAAAGAATACAAGAAGATACTATACCTCAGCGACATCAGACGTACAGCATTTAAAGTCGGCTTTTCATCGGTCATGACTGACGTCATAGGCAGGCGTTTAGGCGGTTGAAAGGTTCGCACGTGACTTATGATCAGAACAGACATTTTTGATTATCCAGACTCATATGACGGTGTAATGCAACGATCGGAGGCTTGTTGGTCCCAGATGTTGATGCTCCTCAATATTGCTGCAAGAGATCGGCTTCGGTGGCCACCGATGAGGCAGCTGGCACCGGTGGAAGATACCACCATGAACCTTCAGCATCTGGCATGGCCTGAGGCGACGCGAAAGTCGCTGGAGCAGTAATTGGCTGTGCAGTCCAAGGATATTGCAGCGGCGCTTGCAGCATCGCCGAATTACTATCCACAACACGCGGATTGTTGTTCTTCAATTGCCGAGATGCGGGAAGCCGTGCCAGTGCAGTACGTTGAACCCTGGGCTGGCCTGCGGAATTATAACCCGAACTTCTGCGTTCCTCGCATCCTCTGCGCCAAACGTCCGGCAGATGTTCCCGAAGCTCTTCATCGTTGAGTTCTAAGGGCCCCAAGGCCTGCTGCCATTGAAGCTGAGTGCGCGTGATCTCCTGGTTGAAGGTCGGAGAAGCTATAGGGGGAGCTACGATTGCCTCTCCTGCGCCGAGAGACTGATGGGGCCATTCCGACTGGGTCCGATAAGGATGAGTGAACTCCCCAATTGGTGGTGGATCGAGTGAACTACTGCTTTGTCAAATCGAGAGCATCCGAATATGGATTTGCATGTCGACCTACTCGACCAGTAGAGCACCCGGTTGGGTCGAGGATTGATGGGTACCAGTGGTAAGGTCCCGCGGTGATGAGGTCCTTGGTGCACGCTGGTGATGGTTTCTTGGCTTCCTGCGTTGCCACTTCTTCAGCTTGGTCCGATACTGGGACTCACTGAGAGCGATATGAGATTAGCTTTTGCGATACTTAATGTGAGGAAGAGTAGCCTACGAAGGATCGAAATTATGAGCCCGCATTGCTCGCATGACTGGTTTGAGTGCCAGTCCTTCAACGATGTACAGTCTTAGGATCTCTTCCTTGCGCTCTTCCCACTGCTCGAAAGTAATTGTACGCGGCATCGAGATGAGTAGTTGTCAGAACGTCAGGTCTGATGGTCGGTAGGCGCTTCTTGCTTTTAGCGAAGCAGTGTCGCATGACTGGAAGGAGTGGTGGACAGTTGAAGATACCTCCACGAGTCTTGAATAAACATCCCATTGGAACAGACTCAGCAGAATGAACCCAGCAGGATGGAACCTTTTAGCTGTCCCGTTGCTGAACCGTCTCTTTGGATCCCCAACTTCGGGGTCTGACGACAAGCTGCATGCGGGTCGACACTTCCGTCCATGCCACTGGGTTTTGGTCCAATCATGTAGATCGCCCCCTCCCAACTTCCAACTCCAGAAGCGGGACAGGTGAAGCCTCAAAAGGAGCGATTCGCTAGCCCGCCTCAGCCATGTTGAAAGCGCACACGATCCGTGCGCTCAAAGCTGTCAGGGACATGTCAAGGTCCTCGTTCGGGCTAGGACTCGATTCGAATACGGGTTCACTGTCAGCAGTTAGTTGGCGGGCCCCAGGCTACAACCCCTGACGCTGTTCCTATTCGCGCATGTATTGGCAGCCTCGCAGCCTCCCACCGTCATCAGCCTCAGCAATTATAAGTATTGGAGCAGACAGTAGGTGGCAAGAATGCTGAGATGGCGCTGCGACTTGCTACCCCTTACAACGTCAAGGCACAAAGGATGCTTCACTGGCCCAGCCTGTGGAAATTGTTGAGTGCTGCGAGAGAGGCGAGGCCAATTGTGACAAGGTCGAGGACATGAATCGCCCACCAGATATGCTGGACTCCGAGGGAGCATGTAGAATACTCGAACTGCCATTGGCGACTTTTTCCATCAAACCAAGCGCTCAAGAGGCCGGCATTCCCACCAAATTCTCCCATCATGCTACGAACCGTGATCTCGCGGATACCAGGTATCGTTGCATTGGAACGCTGTTTCGAAGATGCCCACTGCTCGGCAGCCCACCTCCGCACCTCTGGGTCAGGATCGAGGGGCAGATGGTGGTGGACATCGCAGCCTTCGTGATCGTGGCCTGTAAGGATGACTCCATGACGACCCAAACCGCCGTAAAGTGCCTCAGGATGGCCACTCATGCCGTAGATGCCTTCCAATATTCCTTTACCTGCGTTATAGCTCAGATGGTTCTGCTCTTTCAGTCCTGTACCACTGTCTTCGTCGTAAAAATCGAAGAAAGGACTGTCGACACAGACGCCGGCCTCCTTGTGAAGCGGTAGATGGGTCAGCAACACCGTGGCGACTGTCTGGTCTTCCACCGGGCGGGAGGCACCTATGACCTTATTGATGAATTGGTATGTCTGTAGCTGAAGCTCCTGGTCCGTGGCCGGCGTGTCTAGATTGAGAGAGTTCAAGACTACAATGCGTAGCTCGGGCAGGTCTTGAAAGTAGTCATCTTTCCCCTCTTGCGGGAGAGTAAATCGGATCTCCCAATTTGCTCTGCCGAAGACCCGTTCGAACCTTTGTACCCGCTCCTCGGTCATGTCCCCAGCATAGCCAACATCATGATTCCCCGCGACGTTGATGATCCTCCTATTCCAATCATTGTCTTGTCCAAGACTCCCAATGTGGATACCACCAGTGACGTGGTCTTCGACCCTCTGTCCAGATTTGAAGACACGCTGCCAATATCTCCATCCTCTGCGCTCAAACTCTTCGTCACTGAGCCATTGGCTGCCCAGCAGATCGCCCAGGACGGTGACATGAGTAGGATCGAGATTTCGATAGAGGGTGCGATAGATGTGTGCGAGGTAGTAGTCGTTGCCCAGCAAATCCAACTGCTTTCGATAGGACCGTAATGCGCGAGGTATGTCGAAGGCGAAGAAGTTTTTCAGGGAGCGTTGCGTGACCTGGAGCCCGTCTGGTATCGAGCGGCAGGCTGAAAGCTCGTGTCGGAGTGAAGTGAGGCTTGAGAATAAAGCATGATTTCGATCCGGAAGCGAAGAGTCGCCTTCGAGTTGTGGGTCTCCAAGAGCAAGCAGGCGAAAGGGTGCTCGATTATGAGCGCGATGCGGTGATGGAAATGTGCAGCGATGGAATGTCGGATACGTGTACAGGTATAATGTCGATGACACCGACAGTATGATGAGCAACAGAAGGATGCGACGAAAGATGGCGAGCATGGAGATGGGCGCGTATGAGAAGACGAAGCAACTGCGACTTGGCGTCAACTGGTGAGAAAACACGTAGTTGCTGGTGCACTTTTAGAAAACGCGTCATCGGCACCACGATTTCCATTACAATGTTGTTTCTACAAATCCCATCTAGAACCGCATCAAGTGCACATTGGGTAACTCGATTCTTGAAGACATCATGGGTCATTCCTTGGATTTGCATACTATGTCGGACCTAGAAAGCTGCAGCCTCAACTCCGCCTATTGCTCGCATCAGACAGACTGGACCACTTCACATGACGACACCCGAATTGCTTGCGATACGCTGGATGGTGTCAGTAGTAGGCCAGATACAATGGTGGCCTCTCTGCTTACCGGCCACAGTTCTGCCGCTTCCTTTCCAACTGGCCCTGTGATGGCCGAGCCTTTCATTTCCCCCTTCGGATTGACGATCTGCGCAAGAGTGCCTGTCAGCAGGATGAACAAAAGACCAGTCCCATGCCATTTGATTCACTCCTCGAAGCTTGGAGGTGCCCGCTCTTGCACCAGTATCTCTGCCCAATCCCCATGCGTGTCTCTGATCGAGCTGCCATTACTCCATACAGATGACCTCCCCTTCCTGTGTCCTAAAGCCTGCGGGTAACTGACTGTGTAGACTCACCACTCCAGCATTGTCCTCAAAGTATAGGTAGACTCCATCTGCTCTCCTCCATGGCTTGCTCTGCCTCACGACGACAGCGGGCATGACCTTCTTGCGCAGCTCAGGTTTTCCTTTCTTGACTGTTGCCATGACCATATCACCGACGCCAGCAGCAGGAAGACGGTTGAGGCGGGCACCGCAGCCTTTGACGGAGATGATGTAGAGATTGCGGGCGCCGGAGTTGTCGCAGCAGTTCATGACCGCTCCACTAGGAGACACGGATTAGCTAGTGTACTTCCAATGATACAGATTTCCTGGATGTTGTAGCAACAGCTGCGATAGGACGTACACTGGGAGACCGAGGGTCATCTTGAGCTTGTTGCCAGAGGCACCACCGCGTCTGCAACTTCGTGTCAGCCGCTATCGAAACGTTCCAAGTATGGAGAGTATCAGCCGCTAGTACGCACCCTCGTTTCGACATGTTGACGGATGTTGTGGTTGAAGGGTCTCGAAGAGTACGAGGTCACTGCGTGCTTGAATTTCCGAAAGTTTGTGACGATTTGTGTGGTAGCCGGTGGTCTCTAGCATGCATCGGGTTAGACTCTCGCGATGTCTTCACCAAATCGAGCACCACAATCAACAGCCAATGACAAGAAGGCCAGAGCATGAGTAAGCAGCCCACCTCGAAAGCTGTCTTCAACGACATCTCATCAAGCTTACCTGCAACGATAGCCCGGAGAGGGCATTCCAACGTGTTCGACCATCTTCCAACGGCTTCATTGACTTTCTTATGCAGCCTCACGGGGTCCTCAATTGGCTACGGTCGCATTCTCCTTATAGGCACTGTGTAGGTGAGGACACTCAGGCCACCATTTCTTCGCACGACTGGCCCATGATCTGGGTTGTGTATACATATTGGGGAACCATCAAATCCTTCTGCGTCATAGCAAGGAATACATAGCACTCATCATTCATGTCCATCGCTGGTTGCAACCCATTCCACCGCCTTTCACACGCTCGTCACATGGCTTGCAACCCAAAACCCGTTTCAGTCCATCTAACATTCGCGACAGAATCCTCGACATGGATCAATCTGGAACAAGTCAGTACCAGGGCGCTCTTACATCCAAGGCTCGAGCGCATTCACTTGTAAGTCAACCATCGTTCGGGAGGGCTCATTGTGCCCCAGCCAATTCATCGATGCCGATTGTCACTGCCGTTGCAACACGCCCACATCTCGTCCTCATCAACATCCGATAGGTCTGGTGTGGGTAACCTGTAGGCGGTGGTACCCCGCACTGAACTCGTCGAGCCCCCCACCTCGCGAGAATTGAGGCATTTCGAGGTAGTTTGCCTGTAAGGATCTCTGTCATCCTGCCGAACTGGTCTGTTGTCTCCGTTTTGCTTCTTCTCGCGTTCGCTCTGTGCGGGGCTGCTGCCTGGTGGTGTCGGCAGCATCGTCGGTCGTGTTGTCCCGGTGTTGAGAAGTTTCTTGTCAGTGGAAGATGTCTGGCAGACTTGGTTTGCCTTTCGCTGTCTGATCGATGAGTGTCTCACGGTAATCACTTCATCTCCATACAAGACCCAGTCTTCTGTTGGCGTTGGCGTCATCCTGTTGTACACGACGACGGCCTGCCTTTTCGAGTTCTTAGGCGGTGCAGTATTTGGTCTTGGATGCTGTGGATCCTCGAAGAGCTCTTTGTCTGTGGTGGAATTCCTGCCAGACATGAAGATTGATGTAACGGAGAACACCAAACACGCAATGCAGCTGCAAATGCAAGACAACCAATCAACGGATAATAATGAAGTTCCAATGGACAAGGATGATGATGAAAAGTGATGGTGGTGGTTGATGGTTGATGAACGAAGTCTCAATGGGGAGGTAGGTGGGAGTTGGAGTGTTAGCGAGGAGGAAGGAGACGAGAAAGAAACCGAGGGGAAATCGGGCAGGTTTTAATGTTCGGAGGGACAGGGGACTGCTGCGTGATCGACCAATCAGCGCGGGGTACTGCACACTGCGGCACACTTTCCTCCTGCCCTTCTACAATAATTCCGCTTGCCTTATTTTTCTTCCCTCATTACCATGCTTTCTGCCACTTGCTCTTCGTTTTCTATCGACCATTGGGACAAACACCACCGTCTGTACTACCGCCAAGAAACCCGTTTTGGCTAGCCGGGAGCAAGTACTAAACCTCTTTAGTCCATTATCATCATTCGCCTGAGGGATGCAGGCCCTCATTGCACTTCACAAATCGTTGCTTTACATGCATCATGATCTTCAGGCGTCCTAGCATTTTAGTGCGAGCCCGCTCCTCAGCAAGATCCATGTCGCGCTTCTCTACAAGACTGTCGTTGTGGTCGGAGAGACGTGGATCGAATGTCTCGGCGACCCTGGGCGCTACGCTATGGCGATAGAAGGCATCAGCACTGGCAAAGGGTCAATCACAGATACCAGGGTTGCCCCTCTTCACATGGTAGGTACTTGATTTCTAAGAAAGCAAAAACACTGCGCCGTCATTTCAAGACGGTCACTGCCATCAAGTCGTTCTACTTTTGTATTGTTTTCGTCATTGACCTGCACTACAGTTGTCATCGCGAACATCCAACCCGATAATCCGTCCATGCTGTTATAAAACTCACCAATTCGAAGCTAAGCTACTGCTGCGCGTGAACGAGAAGGAACGTACCACTTGCCAATCTTATGAGACTTGCGGAGACAATCTGACCCTGCTATTCCTCTTCTCTATTATTTGCCCATTTGTAACCCTGTTCCCACTCTGGCGTTATATCTGGATAGAATGGTCGGTCGGGGTATTGAGTGCCCTGCGCGCCAGCTCGAGGGACGGATGATTGACGGCGTCAATTTCGGACTCATAATCCTCCCTTTGATGAAATGTTACGGCGCTCTGCAATCATACTCAGTAGTCGACATGAAACCCTGACACAGATACTCCTGTCTCAACTACCTATCGACGCCTAACTTTGCTCCCATCTGAAGTCGTCACTGAACCAAACCCTTGATTCACAAAAGCATAGATATCAGTCGATTTTTCCACTAGTCATTGTGACCACATTCACGAATCCGATGGAGTTTTTTTCTCCATTCCCCATCTTCATAACGCTCAACCTATAATATAGTACAGATGAAGGTTACTCCTCCATACTCCAATTCAACCCATTGCACTTCGATTGAGCAGCTGGTCCTAATCCTACGAACCGGTCCGGTTGCCGACCATGGATGCTCGGAGAATCTAAAGTAATAGATTCGAAGAAGCTTAGATTCGGTCGATCCTCGGGGAGGCTAGACTTTGGAGAGCGTTTTTCGGGGGATAAGACTTGGCCACTGGGAGCAGAATACCTGGTATGTTGCTGCCCGCTGATCTGCTCGTATTTTTTCACGTACGGAAAAAATCTAGCCCCGGATATTCATCGGAGAAAGCCATTCCCTTCAGGGACATTTTCAGGACGAGCTCTTGTGATGGGCAGCATGACACTTTTGTAAGCTGCTGCCTGTCATCGATGACCGTGGAGGAAGTGTTCGATCATAAAAGCTTAACTCCGGTCAATTCAGATTTAGCGTCTGGCAGTTTTATACCTGGTTAAGTCCCCTTGCAACCTTGTTCTTGTAGCATTCATTTTGTGCCAGGCGACGATTATGACCTTATTATTTATTCCCTGCGAGCCCCGGATTGCGAGGTTCCTTGTCAGTAACGGACTACCTCAAGTCTGCATGTCGAGGCTCGCAATTTAGGGTGCAGCCTCTCACAATGCTCAACGAGAGGTGTGGTGGGCTGAGCACAGCCTTGCCCTGGGTGCACGCCAACCCACTGCTGTAGGGCCTATCTCCTCCTGCTTACAACCATATCTTGCATCGACAAGATGGCAGAAGCTCTAAGTCTTGCCGCTGGCGTGATTGGTGTGCTTACGGCGGCTGGTCAAATCTCATCCCTTCTACTTCAATTCACCAAGAGCTCCAAAGATGCACCGCAAACAGCTTGTATCGTTCGTTCCGAGGTGGATGATATGAGCGGCGTCCTTTTGCACCTTCAGTCCTTCTTGTTAGGCGATGAATCCTCTGACCGGTCAAGGACACAGCTGCTACAAGTGGATCAAGTTGTCGCAATAATGACAGGATGCGTTGATACTTTCTCAGAATTGGAACAGCTGCTGGATCGATTAACAGTAACAGGTGGGGAAACGAAGGGCATGAATATCCTGGATCGTGCCAAATGGGCAAGAAAGGAAAAAGCGATCTCCAATCTGATCCAGAGGCTGCAGAATCACAAAGCATCTTTATCACTGATTCTCAACGTGCTGAATGGGTACGTCTACTATTCTAGTTTAGTCCAACCTCACTTACTAAAAATTTCCAGTAATACCATTGTGGAAGCTAAAGCGTCCGTCGACCGACTACATGGCATGATCGAGCGCTGTTATAAAGAGATGTCCTCCCGGATGAACAAATTGGAGCTCCGCGAGTTGCGACGGTCCAGTGAGCTTCCAGTAGATGCCTACAACCATGGTGATGCATCTTCGATCATGACAACGGAAGGTCCCTCTACCAGTTCTACGTTGCCAGAACCCGCCTCAAACCCATCCAAAGAGAATATTCTATGTGATTTTACGGAAACTCTTCGGAAGTCCTGGGTCTACCTAAGAAACAATGCTCTTAACTCGTCACGATGTTCCGTTTACTCGAAAGATCACTGCTCAATGACATGGTCTTGTCTGTCCGGTTTAAGTTGGGCGGAGGTCTCCAATATCTCTGTCATCGAGCTCCCTGTCATGCTCGATGAAGTCTACAAAGGATCAGATCCTACGAGAGTATCATCCTGACGGTACTCGTAGGTCAGAGGATCTCTGCAGGTGAAGTGAATAGGAGTCAAGATTCGAGGCAGAGGAGTTCGTCCCCTACAGATAGATCATAGCGCCGGTGTTACATCGGGGAAGCTGAACCTTCTCGCACATTAGATTGTGAGATAGTCTCCATCCCGCTGGCAGCAATACACCTGGTCTGTTGTATGTCTGAATTCTCCACCGCTGATGAGCGTTGCGCTGCGAACAAAGGTCCTGTATATTGCAGGACCATTACGTGAGGCATCGTAAGTACACTGAACAGCCAGTCTCTCACAGGCACTCCATCATCACGTCAACGTGCAGCCGCCATGCAGGCTTGGCGCAAGGCTGGAAGGCTGCCACCGTTGGAAGGATCGTCCGGCAATGATTCTCCACATAGAGGATACATCCTGTCTCGCTATTTCCTTAGAGAACACCGTCCTTTGATCATCCGAAAAGCAGCTGCTTCGATCGCGAGTCATACGCCAGTCTGCTATCTCCGGGTCCAACATATCCATATCACACCATCGAAGACCAAATTGAAAAATCTTCGCTAGGATGCGGCTGTTGAATACTCAGACGCTTGAATTTGTCGAAATTGTCCGTCCAGAACAAACCGTGTATGCAATCCTGTCCCATACATGGGGCGAGGAGGAAGTTAGTCTCGAGGATTTCCATAAGCCTGAGTCGAAGCGGCTTCAGGGCTACAAGAAGATCGAGCGCTGCTGTGATCGGGCGCGCCGCGGTGGATTTCGCTATGTTTGGATCGATACCTGCTGTATCGATAAGAAGAGCAGTGCCGAGTTGTCCGAGGCAATCAACTCCATGTACAACTGGTACTACCAGGCAAGGCGGTGTTATGTGTACCTCAGCGACTTTTCCCTTCATACCGAAGACGTATTGGAGCGGAGCAGATGGTTCACCAGGGGCTGGACGCTTCAGGAATTGTTAGCTTCTTCCCAGGTACACTTTTATGATCGGCAATGGCGTTACATTGGCAACAAGCAGTACCTAGAAGGTCAGATTTCTGTTCTCTGTGGGATCGGGAAAGAGTATATCCAAGACAGAGAAAGCGTACGCACAGCAAGTGTAGCAGCCCGGATGTCATGGGCTTCAGACAGAGAGACGAGTCGACCAGAGGACGAGGCTTATTGCTTGATGGGCCTCTTCGATGTGAATATGCCGCTGCTCTACGGGGAAGGAAGGGTCAAGGCATTTCGGAGACTTCAGCACGAAATCGCTAAGAATTCCGAGGATGAATCACTTTTCGCGTGGCACAGTGTTGGCTCCGACCTGTCTCTTGGCGTATTTGCTCCATATCCGGCAGCTTTCCGAGGGTGTGGCGACATCGAGCCAGTTCAGAGCCCTACAATACGAAGACAGCCATACAGCATCACTAACAGGGGGCTATCGATAGATGCTACTTACCAGAGGATCTCGTGGGAGGATTTCCAATATCGTCCTCGCTGGTTAGACCATGATCAGCAGCCGAATTTCTTCTTCTTCCTCTGAAATGTGCACGCAAATTTTGTCGAAAACATTCAAACACAGAATGGAGAGATGATGACGATGATGAAAGATTAATCACGATCATTCTCACGTCTGTTCTAGACGGTCCTGAGGACGCATTCGTTAGATGGCTCCCGAGTGAGATCATGGTGTACGAGAAATACTTCCAACCTGATGAAGAGCTTCTTCGCCGCAATATCTTCATCCAGCCTCCCGCGTCTCGCATGCTACTACCCTCCACCTCGTATGCAACCCGTGTATCCATCAGCACTGCTATGATCAGCACATCGCACAGTACGACATTGCTTAGATCTGAAGAATGGCGTCAGTGGTATGTGACACCACCAGGTTTCATTGGCGAAACAGAGCTCGGCATCACTCAATGCCGAATATATTTCAGAGGTTTCACTGGGTTTGCAGTACTTCAATTTCATTTTCCGCGGACATACTTCGTCATCCTTACACATGTATTCACCGTGAGCAACAAGAGGACGGTTACCCTGAGTCTCCACGAAGATTCCTCGGAGCTAGAGGCAGTAGTGGAATCCTGCTATAGGCAACGGGAACTGCTCAACGTTATCCCAGACGGCTGGGCAGAGGTACCACTGCAAGTCGATAAAGATCATTCCGTTGTCCTGGAAAGGACCTGGCATGGCGACTATTACCTGGAACTCCTCGATCATACACCCCCAACCCCTGAGATGACGTTAGAGTGACAACCAGACAAGGACTTTAGCTCATATAGCCTGAAGGTCATTGCAAATTACGATGACAGTATAGTTGAATGCCTTGAAACTAAGTGAATATGCAATACAAAGGACATACAATGAGTTGATGATGACATGTGATGGCCACTAGCAGCAGAAGTTGCGGAACGTGCACCAACTAGAGATCTTTCGACCGTTAAAGCAGTACTTACTTCTACTTTCATCAACCAAACGGTAGCCTACGGCTGCCGTGGGCTATCTCGCGGTGAGCAGAACAACCCGGACACTAAGCATATAGTCTCATGCATTGGCAGGGCATCCGATTTAGCTGGCAGTTGTATTTTCGAGTACCTAATCCGGCATTCGATCTGGCTGGCAGTCGTGGTTTCGAGTAGCCAATCCGTTATTTGATTTAGCTGGCAGTCGTGGTTTCGAGTGCCCAATCCGTCAAGTCGAAGTGTCCGAACGATTCTGCTCGCCGCGAGGCTATCAATGACAGCAGCCGCTATCAATGTTCGTGGAAATCACAAATTAGCATGGATAGGTAGTTCACGCCAAGATAGTCCAGTTCATTATTGTGAAGAGCATGGCATAGAAGCCAGGATGCAAGGTATGATGCTAGGTGCTGTCCTCATTGCTTGCCGTACCATATGTTGATCGCATGATTAATCTACTTAGATATGATCTGCTCCTTCGCCGTACAAGCCCCTGCATGCAAGACCTTGTGCTCTGGCACCTTGTTGCCAGCCAAAGGCATCACCACCGCGACCGTTTGTTCCTTGCTTGGGTACACCGTTGTATGTCCTTGCTTGCTAACGGCCGCAATATCTGCCGCAAGAATCAAACCACTGGCACCGCGTTTCACGATGGCTTTATCGGACGATGTTGGGAGGCTTATGACGGCTTTTCCGCTTGTGAAGTATACCCATCTGCAGCGATTCCAGCACAAGTCAGCGATGCGCTCATATTGTCATGGTTTTTTGCTCTGCATAGATCCAACAACCTGAAGCGTCGAATTGGGAGAAGCCACTCACTGCACTGCAGGCGCATTATGCAAACCACCATCGAATTTTGCCGGGATGTTGATGAAACTCAAGGCATTTGGTTCTGCCAAGCGGGCGACCAGAGCGCCTTGGGTACCTGGGGTTTTGGAAATCACAAGGCTTGCGGCGGACCAGCACTCAAGCGCGGATTCATTGTTGGCATTGCCTGTTATTGTGGTGACGTTGAGTGGCTGGGGTGGGGGTGGGGGTTTGAGAGAGGAATCGGAAGTTGGTGAAGCTGCGCAGAGGAGACGTAGGATGGATGCCAAAAGGAGGACGGTGGAGGAGATCATGTTGAATACGGATATGAGGATGTCACACTTTTCGTGGGCAAGGGATAGCTCCACCCCACGCGCTGAACAATATCCACCCTACACGCGACCTTTGGCTTCCTGCTACTGTAATTATAGTACTTCCGCCTATAACTTCGGCTTCTTCGTGAGAATTTCCTGAGAATCTCTACAATATCGGTCTAAAGCTGACTTAATTATAGAAATGCACTAATCAGAGTACAGATAAATAAAATAGGCAGGCAGATATTTGGAGGGGGGTAATACAATACGGAGTCAAAAATACGGAGTTCTTATAGAATGTTATGAGCACAGGCGGCGTGCCTTCGGGAACGCGGTAGTGTTTAGTACAGCGCTAGATTTCCTATCACGCCTCGACAGGTATAGATATATAGGACGGCCTTGGTATTAGTACTAAAGAGTATTTTAGTAGTTTTAGTAAGTAAATACTATAAATACCCTAATTTTAGTTATTTTAGTAAGTAAATATTCTAAAAGTAGATTATTTTAGTTATCCCGATAAGTAAATATATTAAATAAAGCTAGCCTAGTTATTTTAGTTAGTAAATAATCTAAATAATAGAGGATTTTATTATCTATATAGATCTCGAACTCGACGCCTTTATAGCTCGTATATAATTTATTAGTTATTACTATATACTATTCTATTAATTAAACTGATTTATTTTTATATTAATTTAAATATTTACCCGTTATATCTCCGTTTATAGATATACTAATAAGTTTAACTAACCTTTAGAGATATCAGACTCTTTCGATAGCCCTATAATACTTTAAATACTCTTAGAATATCTGTCGCAGGTTAATATTAAATCCCTACTCTAAGTACTTTCAGCTCTATAGTAAAGAAACCGGAATCTAAAGAAAAAGAAATCTAGATAAAAGACGATAGTAGTAATAAGGAAGTTAGTACTCCTACTATTAGTTATCGTAACTATAGTATTAAAGTTAATAAACTCGATAAATACTATAGAAATCGAAATAAACTAAAGAATTGGCTCGTATAATTAGATATATACTTCGTATTCTATTCTATATCTAAAAAAAAGAAGACTCTTTTCGCTATATCCTATTTTCGAGAATAAATCTAATATTAGATAAAATCTCTCTTTCGTTAGTATATAGACGATAATATAGATAAGAAATATATCTTTATATTATTCGAAAAGTTTAAAAAATCTATTTATAATATTTTTAGAATCTTAAATAATATTCTAACTATTAAATACTTTATTTAATACCTTTAGTAGAAGAACGTAGCGTCTAACTATACCGTACGATTTAAAGAATAGATACTACTAACGGAATAGAACGACAACGCTCTATACGTAATATATAGACGAGGACTTAAAGAATAAATAAAGGACGAATTTATACGCGATAGTCGAATATACTAGATATTAGATAATCTAATTAAAATATCTATCGACCTCGATAATAAACTATATAAACAAGATATAAAAAAACGCTATAATAGTAGACCGCGGAATAATACTAGATATTACTCGGGACGGCTCTATAGAAGATAGTACTAAAGTAAGAAATAGTCCGGAGATAGCTACTACAGATCTATATTAATAGAACTAGTCTCTATATAATAGCGACGTAAAGGAAAAAACCCTAGAAGTAGTAAAGAGAATAAAAATCCTAAAATATACTATAACTATAGTAAACTAGGCTACTTTATAAAAAATTATTAATTAGGTAAAGTATAATAACGATAGTTTAACGCTACGTTAAAGAAATCTAAAGACTAGTAAGAAATTATTTTAAAAGACGACGATAGTAGCTCTAAACTCTAGAAAACCAACTTAGATAAAAAATTTATATTTATAGAAAATAATAAAGTACTATAGAAAGCTATAATAAACAACGCTTCGCTATAAATATTAATAGATCTAACTAGGAGAATAGCTATTTCTAGACAGATATCTATAATAGAGGATATTTAATAAACGAGATTAAAAACCCTTTATCTAGAAGCCTATAATAAGGATTTAGTAAGGAAAAAATTTATAATAATCTACGAAGGATTTAAAGCCGTTTATAAAATATATATTAATAACGAGCATCTATAGAACGACTAGTCGGACTAAAAAGTAAATAATATTATTAATATATTAGAGAAAGAACTTAGAAGTAACGTCTCTAAAAATAAAGTTATTTCTAAACCGATACTATAACGAATAAATATAATAATAGGAGATTAATATATACTATTTAACTAGACCGCTTAATATAATAATAACTATAAAATCTATAAATCGGAAAAAGATAGAGCCGGATAGTATCTATTAGAACTACGCCGATACGTTCCTTTAAAATCTATTAAAATCGGAAGTTATAATACTTATAACTATTCCGGATATATTATATATAGTAGAAAAGAAATAAAACCTTTAATTAGAAACTCTATAGATATATTTCGCAAGCAGATTATAAAATAAAGAAATACGAAAACGTAAGTAATAATTCAAGAAAAAATAGAATCTTATAATAACAGGTATACTATAAACGTATAACTTTATAGCCCGGAAAGAGTAACTAAATTTAGCTAGCTACGTATATATACTCGAGATCAAGATAATTATCGAAACTAATAACGGACTATAGAAGATTAAAGTATTTATCGATTTAAATATAATCGGAAATTATATATTAGAAGATTTAACTAAAAGGAAAAGGTTCCTTTAAACTAAGAAAAAAAATCTATATAACTTAATAGTTATTAATAGAAACAAGATACCGAGTAGAGACGGAAGAGTTAAAGACGAAACGATACTACTCTAAATAATAATTAATTAGTACTAAGAGGAACTTTAATTTAATATTATTAGAATAGCCAGCTACGAAATCGTATTTAGAATTCTTTAGTTAAAAGATTATAATCTAGTAATAGACTGGAAAAAAAGAGTATTTAGCTTTAAATAAGACTTCTATATAAAGAGTATCTAATCTACGCCGAGGCAACGATCTCGGGTAGATAAAAAGTTAAATATAAAACGCGAATTTATAGCTTCGAAAAAGAACGACTAAAAATTACTTAGATCCGATTTATTAGATACCGGTGAAGATTAGCTAGATTAATAAAATAGAGATAGAAAGAAAAATTATAAATCTTTCGAAAATCCTATACTATCTAATAAAAAGTTAAAGGAAAATCTATTAGAAAGGATTCCAGGTAAATATAAAAATTAGATATATTTATTTCGGAAAGAAATAACTATAAAAATATTATCTAAATATTAACCGAAGGATTATAAAATCAGACTTAAATTAGATAAATAACCTACGTTTAAACCTATCTATCTATTATCTACTACGGAGTTTAGAATACTCCGCGAATACCTAGACGAAAATATAAAAAAGAGATTTATTAAAAAATCTTAATTATCGGCAGGATATCCGATCCTTTTTATATCTAAAAAGGACGGAATATTCTGCCTATATATCGATTACCGGAAGCTAAACGATATTATAATTAAAAATTAATATCTTCTACTAAATATTAGTAAGTTTTAAAATAGATTCTCTGGAATACGATACTTTATAAAGCTCGACTTTCGAGGGGCGTATAATCTTATACGAATAAAGACCGAAAAAGAATCGAAAATAGCTTTCTATATACGGTATAGTTATTATAAATATATAATAATATCGTTCGGGTTTATAAATATCCCGGTAATCTATTAGGATATAATAAATAATATATTTAGAAAATATCTAGATATATTCGTTATCGCCTACCTCGATAATATTCTAGTTTATTTTAAGATATTCGAAGAATATAAGTAATACGTTAGCAAAGTTCTAGAATATCTAGAAAGGAGAGATTTACGCTTTAAACCAGAAAAGTATAAATTATATAAAAAAGAAATCGACTTTCTAGAATTTATTATAGAGTAAAACGGGCTATATATCGACCCTAATAAATTAAAAGCTATTATAAAATAGAAGACGCTAGTAAATATTAAAAAAGTCTAGAACTTCTTCGGATTTATAAACTATAATCGAAAATTTATAAAAAACTATTTTAAAGGAACTTTTATTTTAATAGCTTTAATAAATAATACTACCGAATAGTATTAGAAAAAAGAGAAATAATAAGTATTCGAAGATTTTAAAAAAGAATATATAAAGGATCTAGTACTTAAAATATTCGATCTAAAAAAACTATTATAATTAGAAACGAATTCGTCAGATCTAGCTATAGATATATACCTTCTATAATAATATATTAGTAAATGGTATCCGGTAATATATATATTACGAAAATTATTACTAACGGAATAAAACTATAATATCTATAATAAGGAACTATTAGCTATAGTAGCTATACTAGAATAGTAGAGAGTATACGCCGAAAGATTACTAGAATTAACGATTTTTATAGACTATAAGAATTTTCTATACTTTATAACGACAAAATAATTTAATAGAAAATAAATACGATAGTCTAAACTCTTCGGTTAATATAAATTTAAGATTTACTATACTTTAGATAAAGAAAATAAAAGAGCAGACGCTTTAAATCGAAGAAGTAATTATATAAAAATAAAGGAGATTTTTAATAATAGTATCTTTAGTATTACGTCCACGATTCTATAGAGGTACTCTAGAAAATTGGCTAGACAAGCGAGTCTAATTATCTATAGCCGCCCGTAGCCGCTATAATCGTTTTTCCGGATAGAACTTTTAGTAGGCGGCTACCTATCGGCTACTACGGCTACTTTTAATATATATATCGTTTATTACTCCTATAGATAGTTTCTTTCGTTAGTCGTTAATATAATTATTAAATATATTACTACTATTCTCTTTTTAATTATTTTATAATAAAGATATCTTATAATATCGTAACCGTACTTTTATAGCTATACGAGATTAATTATAATAATCTATACTAGAATTCCTTTACTATTTAATAGCTCGGACTATATCTACGGCTGTAGCTAGGCTCGAGTATAACGCCTTCTGATATATAGAAATATTATATTTTAATAACTTCGGAAGATAGATAAAAATCGGATTTTTATCTAGCTAATATTATTCGGGCAATCTATAGAAACTTTAGTTAATTTAAACGCTATTCGGAATATTATATTAGAAGAATATATAAAAAGATTTAACGTTCCTTTAAATAGAAAAACGGAACTTTACTTTATAGAAACTATTAATAAGATAAAGTTTATTAAAGTTAAATATTAAACTAAACCTCTATAGATATAAAGTAATAGATATAAAAAAAAGACTATTTTCGATATTATAAAAATATAAAGGGATATATATTTAAATATCCTATAGCTTATATTATAGAATCTAAAAATCGTTTAAATAACGATATAGATAAAAATAGGAAACTATCTATTTAATATATCTAAAAAGCTAGTCGAGGTAAAGAAAATATATAATATCTTTACTCGGAAATAGTAAACTAAAAGGAAATTAGCTACTATAGACGAAGTTTTATAACTATTTAGAAAATTCCAGAATATATTAAAAAAACCGGAAAAAAGATTATCTTTATCGGTTTATATTAAAAAGGACTACGAAATTATTATAATAGATTCGAAAAAGCTAAAAGTTAAACTAATTTATAGATTAAATAATAATTAGTTAAAGGTATTATAATAATATATTAGTTTTTAATTTTAAATGAAAATATATATAGTATTCTAAATTAAGAATAGGATAACCGGTTATATTTATTTTAAAAAAGAATAGTAACTTTAGATTTTATATCGACTTTAGAAAACTTAATATAGTTATATAGAAAGATAAATACCCGTTCTCTTTTCTAGCTAATTTAAAAAATAAGATTAGAAAAGCTAAATTTTTTACTAAGCTTAATCTAAAAGATATCTTTAATCTATTAAAAATTAAAATAGAAAACGAATAGAAAACGGCGTTTAGAATAAAATATAAACTATTCGAATATTTAGTAATATCTTTTAGATTAATAAATATACCGACGATCTTATAACGTATAGTTAATAAAGTATTATACGACTATTTTAATAATTTTATTAAAATTTATATAGACGATATACTAATATTCTACCAAATAAAAAAAAATATAAATAATATATTTATAAAGTATTATAAAAATTCCGGGAATATAATTTTAAAATTAAAGAAATAATTAAAAAATTTTTTTTATTCGAAGTAATATTTTTAGAATATATAATCAGGCCGGGAAGTATTATTATAGAGGTAAATAAATTATAGATAATATAAAAATAGCTAACGCTAAAAAATAAAAAATATATCTAAAATTTTTTAGAATTTACAGGATTTTACTAGAATATAATAGAAGGATATATAAAAGAAAATAGTTCTACTAATAGATTTACTTCGAAATAATACTATATTTTAGTAGACTAGGGTCGAAAATAAAACGTTTAAAAAATTTAAATAAAGTTTTTCGGCGGAAAAGGCTCTAGAAATATTTAATTCCGACGAGCAGATTATTTTCTATATAGACGTTTCAGATCGAGTATTTAGATTATATATATTATAAAAAGGTAAACCTCTAGAATACTATTCTAGAAAATTAATACTAGTAGAAATCAACTATATAATAATAGATAAAGAAATACTAGTAATAGTCGCTGGTTTTATATATTAGAAAATATATATAAACGGAACAAGTAAGAAAATAGTAGTCTATATAGACTATAAAAACCTTCTATTTCTACTAGTTAATAAGGAATTTAACTAAAGATAGATAAAATAGGCCGAAAAAATAATCTATTACGACTTCGAAATAAGATATATTAGAAGTACCGATAATATAGTCGCTAATATACTAAGTAGAAGAGCAGATTATAAAGTTATAGAAAAAATAACCAAATTACTTTTAAAAAAAGTCGGAGATATTCTAAAAAAAGTAGAAATATCCGAAGAAATTAATAAAATAATTCGATAAGTATATAATCCTAGAATAGTAGATTATTAAAGAATTATAAAGATTTTAAAACGGATTTAATAAAAAGTTAATATACTAATACTTAAAAAATATATAGAGGAATATATTAAAAACTACCTAAAATATATAATATTAAAGAAAAATTAATAGGAATAGACTAGTAAACTTTAGCTAATATAAATTCCAAGCGCGTTCTATTAGTAGATCGCGATAGATTTCGTAATAGGTTTATTAGAGTTAATCGACCTCTATATATAAATATTATATAATATAATAGCGATAATAGTAGATAGAAAATAAAGTATATTAGATTTATATTATATAAAACGATAATAATAGCGGAATAGTTTATATTCCTGCTATTACGGATAGTTTTTTATAAAAATAAAATCGCAGAAAAAATTATATCGGATAGAGATAAACTTTTTATTTCTAATTTTATAAAAGGACTAATATAGGCGGTAGAAATAGAATAAATAATATTAACGTCGTTCTACCTATAGACGGATAGTTAGATAGAAAAAATAAATTAAATATTAGAAACCTATTTAAAGATCTATTATTTAGACGAAAGTAAAAATTAAATATAATTTCTTTCGATAGCGTAAATAGTAATTAACTTATTCTATAATAAAGATATTTAGATAATATCTAATAAACTTGTTTATAATAAAGCTATATAATAGGAAGTCTATTTAGATATAAAAAACCCTACGGTATAAATCTTTATCGATAAAATAAAAAATAATTAGAATAAAGTAAAAGCTAAAATCTAAAAAGTAAAAGAAAAAATTTAAAAAAAAATAAATAAATCTTAAAAATAATATAATATCTAAAAAAGAGATAAAGTACTACTTTTAATAAAAAATTTAACTAATAGGAAACTGGAAAAACCGTATATCGGAACTTTTAAAATTTAGAATATAAAGGAGATAATAGTATATTTTAAACTTTCTATAATTAAAATTTTTCCTAAATTCTATATAAACTTATTTAAAAAAGTACCTAAAAGTATACTACTAGTTAAAAACTAGTATTATAAAAGGCGGAAAAAGTATAAAATTAAAAAAATTATTAAAGAAAAAAAGAAAATAGATAAATTTTTAATTAAATAGAAAGGATTTCTAGATAAAAAAATATATAGGAATTAAGGAAATATTTTAAAGATATCTAGAACGCTTTAAAAAGGTTTAGGAAAACGCTATAGAAAAGACCGTATTATATCTATAATTCTATAGAAATATTCTAGAAAATTAGTTAAATAAACGAATCTAATTATCTATAGCCGTCTATAACCGCTATAGCCGTTCCTCTAGACGGGTCTTTTAGTAAGCGGCCGCCTATCGGCTATTATAGCTATTTTTAATATATATATCGCTTATTACTTTTATATATAGTTTCTTTTATTAGTTATTAATATAATTATTTAATATATTACTACTATTCTTTTTTTAATTATTTTATAATAAAGATATTTTATAATATCGTAACTTTACTTTTATAGTTATACGAGATTAGTTACGATAATCTATACTAGGATTCCCTTACTATTTAATAGCTCGGACTACGCCTACGACTGTAGCTAGACTTGAACGTAACGTTTTCTAATATATAGAAACGTTATAAGAAATCAACTATATAATAATAGATAAAAAAATACTAGCGATAGTCGCTAGTCTCGTATATTAGAAAATATATATAAACGGAACGAATAAGAAAATAGTAGTCTATATAGAGTATAAAAACCTTCTATTTCTACTAGTTAATAAGAAATTTAATTAAAGATAGATAGAATAGGCCGAAGAAATAATCTATTACGATTTCGAAATAAAATATATTAAAGGTATCGATAATATAGTCGCCGATATATTAAATAGAAAAGCGGATTATAAAGCCGTAGAAAAAATAACCAGACTATTTCTAAAGAAAGTCGGAAATATTCTAGAAAAAATAGAAGTTTCCGAAAAAATCGATAAAATAATTCGATAAATATATAATCTTAAAATAGTAGACTATTAAAGAATTATAAAGATTTTAAAACGAATTTAATAAAAAACCAATATACTAATATTTAAAAAATATTTAGAAAAATATATTAAAAACTATCCGGAATACGTAATATTAAAAAAAGGTCGATAGAAACAAGCTGGTAAACTCTAGTTAACGTAAACTCTAAACGCGTTCTACTAGTAAATCGCGATGGATTTTATAATAGGTTTACCAGAGTCGATCGACCTTTATATATAAATATCATACGATATAATAGCGATAATATATAACGTCCTTGTATATCAGAAAACGTTACGCTCGAGTCTAGCTATAGCCGTAGACGTAGTCCGAACTACTAAATAGTAAAAGAATTCTAGCGTAGATTATTATAACTAATTCTATATAACTATAAAAGTAAAATTACGATATTATAAAATATCTTTATTATAAGGTAATTAAAAAGAGAATAGTAATAATATATTTAATAATTATATTAATAACTAATAAAAGAAGCTATCTATAGAAATAATAAGCGATATATATATTAGAAATAGCTATAGTAGCCGATAGATAGCCGCCTACTAAAAGTTCTATCTAGAGAAATAGCTATAGCGGCTATAGGCAGCTATAGATAATTAGATTCGTTTATCTGGCTAATTTTCTAGAGTATTTCTATAGAGTTATAGATATAATACAGCCCTTTCTATATCGCTTTTTATCTAGTCTAGATTCCGTCTACAGAGTATAAAAAGGTTAATCTTTTCTCTCTTTTTTCTTCTATTAATATTTCTATTATATATTTTTAATAAAGAAACCGATTAAAGTCTTTTCGCCGTATTTAGTTAAAGGATATCGCGATACCTTTCTTTTATTCTCTATATATCCTAGATCTTTTAAAGGAATATAAAGTCGAGGTTAGTAGTAATATTTATAATAAATATATACGGGTTTAAAAATCCTATAATCTTCTAATTTCCGACGCTATTTATACTATTATATTTTTTTCTTTTTATCTTTTTTCTTTACTAACTGTCTTTTAGAGAAATATCTTAAAGATAAAAAGAATAAGCTTCGTTCTAATATTACGAGCGTTTTTAATAAATATTCTAAAGTCCGTCGTCGTATCGAATCCTTTTTAGTTTCTAAAAAGGAAATTCGTAATTAGTATTTTATTTAGAAGTCGGATTTTCGCCGGATCTTTAGAAGGTAGAAATACTTTATTATTTATTATCGCGCTTTAGATAAACGTAAAAGTAGTTTTATCGTTTAGAAATAACGTATTTTATTTTATTTTAACGAGCTTAATGATTTTATAATATTCTATTCCTCTGTTAGTTTTATACTAGCCGCGTAAAGGGCTTCTATTAGATTAATATCTAGATTTAATTCGAATAATTTAGATTATTTTCTAAAAGATTTCGACTTCTTCTAGCTTCTGGAAACTACGGGGTCCTAAAAAAGATCTAATAAAAGGCTTTTTTACCGCTATTTCTCTTAAAATTCCGAATTATATATTTATATTATAAGTTACTTCCGGATCTTTTAAAATCTATACTAATACTGATTTTTTAGCTACTATTTTATTTTATAATAATAAAGATAGATACTAATTAAAATCTTTATTTTTTAATTAAACGTTTAATATAAAGTTTGGTATTCCTTTTATATACTAGTTTTATATTTAATTCGATTCGTATTCGATTTTATCTATAGCTTTAACTATATTATAATATATCTTTTTAATATAGTCTATCTATAACTATTAGATTAATTTTTAGTTTTTATAATATTTTAATACCAGCTGCTATAGAAGGTAATAGCATTTCTTTTAAATCTTTGTTTTCTATATTTCGCTATCTTCTTTAAACTTCGTATCTAGATTTCTAATTTATTTATAGTCCGTAGTTAATATAACGTTTAGTTCTTTATATAGAAGATTTTTATAGGCCAGAAAATATATTATTTATATTTCTATCCTTCTACCGACTGTATTCTCTTCTGCCGGTATACCCGAGATTAATTTCTTCTATTTATCCCCGAAGATAATATATCGTTTTAAACTATCGATTATTATAAAACTTATTATTCCGATTAATTTATACTTTATTTTAACTTCGATATCTATAATTCTATTATATTTTTTAATATATTTCTAGAAATATCCTATAATCTAGTTATATAATTCTTTTATAATCTTATTTTCTTTCTTTCTATTTATAAAAGCTATTATTTAATAACCTCCGATTTTAATTTTAAGCGTAGTAGTAAAAGATTTTTCGGTTTTATATAGTTTAAACTCTATTATTAATCTTTTTACTTTTTTTATTCTTTTTAATTCCGTAGAATACTATTCTAATCCTTTTTTATCCGATAGATAGATTAGATAATAATTATTATAGCTAGCTATCCAGCTTTCTACTATATATTTTCTAGTTTTTCTTTTAGATAATTCCTCTATTACTTTAAACTAGTATTCGGTTATCTTTATTACTTTCTTAGTTAGATAATTTCTTTTCAGGTATTCTATTTTTCTATATAAATAATAAGCTTTAGTCCGCGATCCTTTAGATTCGATAGTATCGAATTCTATTAGGTTTCCTTTAGACTATCTTTTAGCGGGTTCTATTTTATTAAGCGCCTATTTATCTAGATATATTTCGTACTACCTAGTATTAATTCTAGTCGCTAGTTTAATAAAAGATACTAGCGAGTCTGGTTTTTCGATTACTACTATAGCTTTTTTAATATTTATATAGAATCCTTTATAGAAGTAGACTTTTAGAGCTAAATTTTCCTAGTCTATCTTATAAACTAATATTCTAAACTAGATAATATAGATAACTACCGACTTTTACTATCTTAAAACTATTAGTCTTCTTTCTATTACTTTATCTTTATTATTATCTCCGAAGGCTTTTTTTATAGCCGTAATTAAATTATCGAAAGTATAGAAAATTTATAATATTTTATTTTCCTTTTAATTTTCCGGATTATTAAAATAGTTTTCTATACGGGGTTATATCTAATTAAAAGTTATCTTTTCTGGATATAATATTATAAATAGAATCTTAATCGCTTTATTAGGAAACTAGTTTATATATAATACGAAATAGATATTTATCTAGATAAACTAAGATTTTAAAAATCCTCTATCTCTTTTATAGATATTAGGCGTTGCCGTTTTAATAATATCGCTTCGATCTATAGGGCGGGATAACGAGACCGATATAGTAAATTATTAAAATATAACGTCCCTATATATTAGAGAGCGTTACGCTCGAGTCTAGCTATAGCTATAGGCGTAGTCCGAGCTATTAAATAGTAAAGGAATTCTAGCGTAGGTTATTATAACTAATCCCGTATAACTATAAAGATAAAATTACGATATTATAAAGCGTCTTTATTATAAGGTAATTAAAAAGAGAATAGTAGTAATATATTTAATAATTATATTAATAACTAACGAAAGAAGCTATCTATAGAAGTAATAAACGATATATATATTAAAAATAGCTATAGTAGCCGATAGATAGCCGCCTACTAAAAGTCCTATCTAGAGGAACAGCTATAACGGCTATAGGCGGCTATAGATAATTAGATTCGTTTATCTGGCCAATTTTCCAGAGCACCTCTGTGGAGTTATAGACGTAATACAATAGTAGATAGGTTTACGAAGCACGTAAGATCTATACTATATAAAACGATAATAATAGTAAAGTAACTTACGTTCCTATTATTACGAACAGTTTTTTATAAAAATAGGATCGCAGAAAAAATTATATCGGATAGAAATAAGCTTTTTATTTCGAATTTTATAAAAGAACTAATATAGGTAGTAGAAATAGAATAAGCGATATTAACGTCGTTCTACCTATAAACTAATAGTTAGACGGAAAAAATAAATCAAATATTAGAAATTTATTTAAAGATCTATTATTTAGACTAAAGTAAAAATTAGATATTGCTTTTTCTAATAGCGTAAATAGCGATTAACTTATCCTATAACGAGGATATTTAGATAATATCTAATAAACTTCTCTATAGTAAAACTATACGATAGGAAATCTATTCGGATAGAAAAAACTCTATAGTATAAACCTTTATTAATAAAATAAAAAATAATTAGAATAAAGTAAAAACTAGGATCTAAAAAGTAAAAGAAAAAGTTAAAAAAAAAAGTAGATAAGTCTAGAAGATACTATAATATTTAAAAAGGAAATAAAATACTACTTTCGATAAAGAACTTATCTAATAGAAAACTAGATAAACTATATATTAGAACTTTTAAAAATTTAAAACGTAAAAGAAATAACGATATATTTTAAATTTTCTATAATAGGAATTTTTCCTAAATTCTATATAGATTTATTTAAGAAAGTACCTAAACGTATTCTACTAGTAAAAAACTAGTACTACTAAAGATAGGAGGAATATAAAGTTAAAAAAATTATCGACGAAAAAAAGAAAATAGATAAATTTCTAGTTAAATAGAAAGAATTTCTAAATAAAGAAAATATATAGGAACTAAGGAAATACCTTAAAAGTATTTAAAATATTCTAAAAAGATTTAGAAAAACGCTATAGAAAGGGCTGTATTATATCTATAATTCTATAGAAATATTCTAGAAAATTAGCTAGATAAACGAATCTAATAATCTATAGCCGCCCGTAGTCGCTATAGCCGTTTTTCCGGATAGGACTTTTAGTAGATAGTTATCTATTAGCTACTATAGTTACCTTTAATATATATATCGCTTATTACTTCTATAGATAATTTCTTTTATTAGTCGTTAATATAATTATTAAATATATTACTACTATTTTCTTTTTAATTACTTTATAATAAAGATACCTCGTAATATTATAACTATATCTATACGTCTATATAGAATTAGTTACGATAATCTATACTAGGATTTCTTTACTATTTAGTAGCTCGGACTACGTCTACGGTTGTAGCTAAACTCGAACGTAACGCCTTCTGATATATAGAGACGTTATATTTAAAATTAATAAAAATAGATTACTATTAGTAAACTAATACGCGTTAAATATAACGTTGTATATATTTAGAAACGACTAAAAATAGTTTCCTATCGAAAAAAGAAAACTATAAATACTAGACGATAAAATCGATAAATATATTAAAAAATACTACGATAGAATACTATAAAAATATCTAGATATAACGAAAATAATATAACTTTTAAAATAATATTACCAGTTTCCTAATATAAAAGAATATATCGAGATATATATTAAGAAATATTTTAGTTATTAGTAAAAATAGTATAATATATATACTCGTTATAGAAAGATCCAATATTAGAAACTACCGAATTTACTATAGAAAGAAGTTATACTAGATTGTATTATTAAGCTTCTAAAATCGAAAGACCCGATAACGAATATAGAATATAATTTAATATTAAATATTATAGATAGAGTTATAAAATACGTCTATATAATTCTATTATAAAAAGACTTTATAGCGGAATAATTCGGATTTATTATCTTCGATCGATTATTTCGATATTACGGACTGCTAGGAGTATTAATAAATAATAGAGATAAGTTTTTTACTTCGAACTATTAGAAAATCTTTATTTCTTTACTTAGTATTAAACTAAAAATATTAATAGCTTTCTATCCGATAACGGATAGATAAATAGAACGTACTAATTAAACGCTTAAATAATATCTAAAATATTATATTAACGACGTTTAAAATAATTAGATTTTACTTTTACTAATAGTATAATTAGTATTTAATATAAGAAAATTCAGTATAACGAAAGAAATACCGTTTTATATTAATAATAGGAGAAATCCGAATCTATTTAGATAACCGCTACTATATAAATTAGCGGAATTAGTAATCTAAAGAATCGAAATTTAGAAAAAAATCTATAAAAATATTATTAAGATATAAAAACGTTCAGGTAATTACTAAAATAAAAAACGAAAAATAGTATTTTAATTAAAAAAGAGAAATAAAATATATCTTTTTATAAAAAACCTAAAGATAAAAACTCTAAATAAAAAATTTAACTATATTAAAGTCGGACTATTTTTAATTAAATAGGTTAAAAGATCTTAGAATTTCGAATTTAATCTATTTAAAAATATTAAAATATATCCGATATTTTATATATCTCTTCTAGAACCAGCCGATTCCGGAACGCTAGTATAATAGACGTTTAACTTCGAGATATAGGAGGAAGATATCTTTATAGTCGAAAAGACCCTATAATAGGAAGATTAGAACTATCTAATTAAATAGAAAGGTTATTCTATCTCGGAAAATATTTAGAAATCTAAAAAATATTTAGTAAACTACTAGAAAGCTCTATAATAATTTTATTAAAAGGAACCAAAGAAGTTATCGACTAGCTAAAATCGCTAGGCAGAATAATCTGTTCGGAAGTTACGTCGATAAAGAAATTAAAATCTATAGAAAAAAACGGATCCGTACTATCTTTATATTTTAATTCTTTGAAATTTTATAGCTTTTTATTAACTATAACGCGCTACTCCTCTTTAATATAATCTAATTAACGAAGTAAACGTTATTACTTCGTATATACTTTATATAACTTTTTTTTAATTTTTTATATTTTTTTTTAAAACGACGCTAACGCGTAGTATCTAAAAGAGTAAAATTATAGAAATAGGTTTATTTTATATAAATAACGTATTTCTCGGAACCTTTATTAATATAATAGGATTTTTCTATTTAGAAATAATTCCGATAAGAATATATAGCTAATAAACTAATACCTAATAATAAGATTTTCTTACAACGATCTTCGGTTAATAACCTTTTCCTTTTACCTATAAAAAAGAAGGGACGATAATTTTTTAGAACGAAAAATCTAAAAAAGAGACCTAGTATTATAAATATAGGCGGTATATTTTTAGAAACGCGGTAGTATTTAGTATAACGTTAGATTTTCTATTACGTCTCGACAGGTATAGATATATAGAACGGCTTTAGTATTAGTACTAAAAAGTATCTTAGTAGTTTTAATAAATAAATACTATAAGTACTCTAATCTTAGTTATCTTAGTAAATAAATATTCTAAAAGTAGAGTATTTTAGTTATTTTGGTAAATAAATATACTAAAATAAAGCTGGTTTAATTATTTTAATTAGTAAATAATCTAAATAATAGAAGATCTTATTATTTATATAAACCTCGAATTCGATATCTTTATAGCTCGTATTTAATTTATTAGTTATCGCTATATATTGTTCTAGTAATTAAACAGACTTATTTTTATATTAATTTAAATAATTACCCGTTATATCTCCGTTTACAGATATACCAATAAATCCAACCAATCTTTAAAAATACCAGACCCTTTCGGTAGTCCTATAATATAGAGCTAGCCCTACCTAGAAGGCCTTTCTACCAACTTTTAGTAGTAAAATATTCTCTACAATCAAGGTAGACTGGCCGTCGGATCGGATTTCGAATCTAGGTTGGCCAACTCGACCCGATTCGAACCCGGGTCGGAGTCGAATACCCGGGTTCGACCCGCTAAAACGCCAAAATCGTGTAAAAAAGTATAATTTTAGTATTAAAATATAATTCTTCTTATACGTTATACTACCTATAAATCTCTACTTTTTTCTAATAATATACTAAAGACCTTAGATATTTCTAATATTAATATATTCTAATATTAACGTATACTATTTATTATTATCTATTAAATAGTTAATACTATTCGTATTATTAATTATTATTTTAATATCTATATTATCTTTCTCTATTACTATTACAGAAACGTAATATAAAATATCTAATATTAATATCGATCCTCGCCTTTTTATTTTCTAGACCGATATATCTAGCGAGAGTCTCTCTATTAGGTCCCTATTAAATAATATCTATCCTAGTTAATCTGCAAACCAGTTTCTAAATCTAATATTTATAGATAACCGTTATATAAACTAGTATTAAATAGAATATATTATCGTTTTATATTATCTATAATCACTTTTATATTTAACTATCGAATATAATTATAAATCGGATTAAGTTAGATTTTTAGATCAGGTTTTCGGATTAAAATCTATAATCCGATCCGAAAGTCGGGTTAAAATCTATAATCCAACCCGACCGCTTAGCGGGTCGAACCCGGATCGGATTACTAAGATCGGGTCGGGTATTTAACAGTTCGACGGAAATTCGACCCGAACCGACCAGTCTAAATCGAGGTAAACGACGTTAAAAAAATACTATTTATCTAATTCCGGTCGCGTATATTAGAAATTTTAAGATCTAATAGTATAGAGATAGGCTAAAAGATATAAAAGTTCGAACTTTAAAGTTTACGCTACGGGTAGATAGTATAAAGTCGTAATAGATAATTAAAAAAGAAGGATCTCGATAAAGTTATCCAAAAATAGTAGGGTAGGGCTAACCCTAAAATATAGAGTAGATATTATTCGGCGCGTGGGATGGAGCTATCCTTTGCCTTTTCGTGTAGGTTCTCGAGGTATAGTTGCGATGGTTTTCAGACGCAGTATATCTCGAGGTATGTTTGCAGATTTTTTCAATCGATCCTCTTGACTAGGATTTGTCATCCTGCAGGTGCAGGCATAATCTTCATTGAGCGTTGATCGAGCTGAACCACTATGTAGATCGCTTAAGACACGCGCGGGTACGCGTCGGAGTGAGGTCATCGATATTACTCAATCGGATTAGTACGTACTGAGCTTGGCACTCCGATACTTTGTCATTTAGCTTGGCTTCTCCATAGATTTCTGATCATTATCAGCAATAGACCATGTGCACTCTACAGCTCACAGCCTGACAGGATTCTTAGGACGATCAAGCAAACATAGAACTCTATATACCAAAGGGAATAATCCTGCGAACAGCCTTGAACATATATGTCCGTCGTCTTACCCCCGATCCTCCATCAGCGATTCCAAGACTTTAATGCAAGCGCAATGCACCATTCGCCTGGACCTTACCACTGAACCCTGGATCCCGTCCGGCTTTCAACAAGCAATGTGCTAAGCTCGTGCCAAAGGGTCCGAGGAAAGTCTATCACCTCACCAAAGGACTGAGAGGGCCGGCCCTTATTACTGTGATCTTCAAGCACAAGATCTGAGTGTGATCCGTGTTGATAGTCCTTGTGCTGGGATCAGATTGTGACATCCTGTGATATCTGTTTTATTCTGAGCTTCTATAGAAGAATGAGCAGATCAGCCTGTTGTTGTTGTTGCTGGGAGGGGGAGGATGGGGATAGGTGGCGGTGGGGAAAGAAACGATGGAGATGGAGATGAAGGAAGAGAGGGTGGTGGGGATATCAAAGTATTGGTAGAGGGCATTGTACAGGTTTAGCCGGTGGATTGAAGGGTCGATGCTTGCGCTCGGCTGAGAAATTGGGAGTAGGTCTTGAATCCTTCCGTCTCGGATTCTGAACTCTGACCATCCTACAAAGTTTGATCCTCCGATCTTCTTACTGGTACCATAATTGCTTTTGTCTTGACACCTTCCCAAACACCGAAACCCCAACCTTCATCAAGATCGTCTCGTCCTTCCTTTTTGTCCAATTGGTCTTTTCCCCCCTTCCTTGCCAATGGCCTCATCCCGCAATCCCACAACCCCAAACCACTGTCGCCAACGCCGTCGCAATCACCCCACTGGCTACAGTATGCAATGGTAGCATCCATCCCAACATGCCCAGCGACGTGAGCGCGGCAAACACCCCACTAGCCGGGGTGGAGCCGCCATACATCCAAGATTGAAAAGCCGCCGCCAGAGTCCTAGGCCACCGTCGCTTGTATCGCATGCGAGCAGGGTAGATTAGGGGATCTATTTGACCTACCGGCACCGATGCCGACGGGATTAAAGCCTGTGAAGATGGAAAGAAGGAGCAGCACGAAGATGAAGATGATCCACCAAGCCATGATAATCGCGAGGATATCTTTACCAGTTCTCGTCAATAGGCAGTAAGAGCGATTGATGGATGTGGCCGAGGCACGGTGGGCGGATAACTTACAGGGCTGGGACAGCCATGCTCCGATATCGTACGCTTTGGTCTTGACCCAGTCACCCATGACCGCGAATATGGAGCGATCGGCCAGGAATGGGGTGATACGTGAGGGGTAATGAGAGGTAATGAGGGAGATGAGTGTAGTTGAAGCCGGCGTAGAGTAAATTGGGAGGCATGTTCCCGCGGAAGTGCGTCTGGATTCTGGCCGTTGAACATCGGTTTTGATTATGATTGTGGAGAAGTTTAGGACAGCGTGCTTGGAATTCTAGATCTTCCGAGAGAGGATGAGGGAGGGTGTCAGGACTTTGTGTTGAAGACGATGCAGAGAGAAGAGGTGCACGCGCTAGATGTGTGCGGAAGGAAGTCAAAGAAGACTGTGGGATGGAATTGGCGGTGTGGAAACGGGTATATGCATGATAAGGATTATTCCACTCTAGCCATGCTGCCTCAGCTTTCTTGGTCAACGTAGAACAATGTTTATCTGGTTCGTGCTTGAAGAACATCATCCACATTAGCAGAAGAACCAAGCAGCTTGACGGCAGAAACCCCAGCATGCTCATCCGGTAGGGCCATGGCTTTCCGTAGTAGCATGGTGCTCTTTCTCTCCGGCACCGGCTCCTTGGTTCTACTGGGTATCTCCACACTCTTCGGTGGCGATTGCTATTATATATTCTACCGCTGCCTGTTGACTTCTGTACAGGTATGCCATTGTCGGTGTATGACGTCCTCGAATACGGTATCATCAGTAAGAAAAGCAGTGAACTGTCTCACAAACATGTTCTCACGAAGCAAGGTCGAGAAGTACTATTCCGCGGTACTTTGTGGTAAGACATGTTGAGTAGAGTCGTGAGCAGGAGTAAGGTAGGGAGTACTCTGTAGATATGGTCCTAGGGTCTTGCCCTAATCGGCATATATTTCATCCGACGATTCATCTCGTATCGGAATCCACGGGCGCCACGCTAGTGAGGGCTGAATATCGAATTAAACGCCATCGCGACTTCTGTCTTGAGATTTGGGGGCCAGTCGCAATTCCTTCTTCCCTCCGCCCGGTCTTTCGCAGTCCACCATGGACGGTTAAAACCACCTCTTTCTCTGTTCAGTCTTCACCACCAACCGTACAGCCTAAGTGTCTTTCCAGTCCGCGACACGTTGGCATCGTTTCCCATCCCTCAAATCGTCGCAATGTCGTCCTCGGGGGTCCGCAAGAGCTTGCGGACCCCCCAGTCGACGGCATGCTCGTTCAGGCACCGCCCCCGCCGCCGTATGCAGCCACGATGGATTTCTGCATCCTCTATTCAGCCCTCTTCCGCCCCCCACCAACCGGCTTCGTCCATTGAGTATCACTAATCGCTCACTGCCGGCGCCCGCTCCACTCTGCACGTTTTATCTTCCCCAAGTCTGCGGAGCCATCGACCGACTCGAGATTCTCCTCCCTTGTCTGTTAGGCTGAGTCTCGTCCAACACCATCCGGATAGATTGACATGCAGACATGGCGCCTTATTATTAATCCCCAGGTAATTATAGCTCATCGTTCGTCCTCTACTTTTGCTTCTTGTTTCTCGCCTTGTGATCTGTCATTCGTTCCAAGCAGTCGCTTTCCACCCTCGGTTATGTTGTCTTGAGAGTCTCTCTGCTCTGTCTGGACTACTGCTCGGTGTCCAGCTCTTTCATCCAACCCCAAAATTGATCATATCTCGAGGCTGCACTCTAGGTCCTGCAAACCCTACCGAGGCCGTAGCCATGAACACTGTGTATGAGCCAGTCTCCAAATCCGAGAAATCCGAAGTCTTCACCTCCTACCGCCCGGTCCGACAAACATCCTCCAACCTTGCCAGCCATGTCACCCCGCCTGCCCCGGTACCCCGTCGAGCCCGTCGCTCCCGTGTCCTTTTGCACTGGTTGTCCCACATCCTGAGCTTGCTCTGGATTGCCCCCATCGCCACCCTCCTCTGGTTGAACTTCTCCAAACATGTCATCGGTGCAAGTGCGTGGTGCCCCCGAGGCAACTGCAACGCCGAAGGGAACAGCGACAAGGCCATCGAAAGGGCAAAACAACTCGACAGACAGGACCATAACCTCACTGGTGCCCTGCAGTTCGTCGCCAAAGCTCTCGAGGTCTGGTTCTTCTTCGTCGCCACCAGCTTGGTCTATGAAATGGGTATCCTGTTCGCCAAGAGGGGGAGAGGCCTGCCCGTTGGTTATCTCTTGACCCATCTTGAGTTCGGCGACATCCGTTACGTCTTGAATCCCCTCTTGTGGACCTCACCCTTGCCTCGGAAATATGGTGTTCCGGAAAAGCGCGCAAGGATCATCAAGCTATACCTCTTTGCCTGCATCACCGCCATGCTGACTATCCTCGCCAACTTGATGGGCCCCGCCACCGCCGTCCTGGTCTTGCCCACACTGCAGTGGGTCGATACCCCCCGTATCATGCACGAAACCTTCAATCACACCGCTGCTGGCCGACCACCCTACGGGGAAGGTCTTTTCCCGGACTGCTCGGCGGAACAGCTCGACAATGGCAACTACTCGTGCACAGCTGACACATATGGACCCAGTCTTGACGAGTGGGCTACTCACAATACCGCTTCGAACAAACAACTTTTACAACACAAACTAGATGGGACCATCATCCTTGGAGCCTCGCAAGAGGCATCTCTCTCCTTTACCATCAACGTTACTGCTGCATATGACACGGTCTGGATTCCTAGTCGGCAAGTCCTGCGCAACATGTCCCATGCGTTCCAGAAGATTCGAGGCGCGTATGTGGGATTGGATCCCCCAGAGTATCCCGCTAGGGAGTTCAATAACTCACTGCAAACTATTCTGCAGCAACAGGGCCCTAGTCTGGGCTTCCACGCGGCTTTTCACATGGGGAATGTTTCTGATTATGACCTGCCCGATGGCCGGTGGGTCCGTTGCTACACGGGCTGGAGTATCGATGTGGAAGTCTATACCAAGTGCTTCCGCCTGGGCCTGGGTCCCCAGGATAGAAAGAATTACGCTCAATTATACCTGGGCAAATTCAATGGTACCGACGAAAATCCCACACAGAGTAGGGTTGGTGTCTTTATCGCAGACAGGGCAGCCTACTACAACAAGGAAGAAGATTTCGGCTCTGGCCTCATTGAATGTCTGATCAACAACAACCCCGAAGGGACTGGAGAGGCATGTGACTGGGACAAGGTTTTTGCCACAACGTGGCCAGAAGACCTCAGAAATACAACCATCAACGTCGGCGTCACCTCATACAGCGTCCCCGGAGAAAACTACACCTACGCTCGAGTCTGGTGCGAGCACGTCATCTATCAAAGCTTCCCCACATACTCCGTCGACACGTCCCTTCGGTCCAACATGCAGAACCTTGTGATGCTAAACAATCTTCCCAATGTCACCAAAGACGTCGTCCCCCTCGTCATGAATCCCGCCTGGTTTTTAGCCGCCTGGTCCGTCGATTACGACGGCGAGTTAGACGGCGACCGGCAGATTGTAAAGGAGCTCAGTCGCGTTCTTCCTGCCGCGTATGAGGACGGACTAGATACACCAGAAGGCTTAGAGTTCATCATCTTGCATTTCTATGCTCTCGGCCAGGCTTTGTCCATGGTGAACCACTACGGTTTCGCCCCACCTACCGATCCAAATTCCCAATCCGCAAAGCAAGCCGACAAAGACCAAGCCCACCCCATCTTCCGCACCTACGCCACCATCCACGTCTGGGCGTATGGTCTCAGCGGGCGCACCTCAAGACTGGGCGTCGCGGTCGTGGCCCTCGGCATCGCATGCGTGCTTGCTAGGTTCCTGATCGGTCAGAGTACTGGGATCCAAGAACGATCGACAGTCGAGGTGCTGGCGGCAGCGTTTGAGCATCGGCATCAGGGTGAGTTCGATGGTTTGGAGGAGGAGAACCATTTGGCGAAAGTCAGGTATCAGGTTGTGGAGGATGGTGAGGGGAAGCAGAGGTTTATACCGGAGAAGAGGACGAGCCGGTGGAGTAATGCTCTAAGTCACTGAGTTTTGTACGTATTCTTGGTCTTCGATGCCGTTCTATGTTATGCTTTAATTTGTCTTTGAGCATCTTTGATCAGTTGGGATGCAGATGGGTTTTGGGGGATGAGGAGTTTGATTTCGAGATACCAATGGGTTGCAGGAGTCGGGACCACTAGCACACGTATAAGAAGCTGGAAATCTAATATCTTAATTCGGTGCACGACTTAAACCATCGTTCTACTACGCGGAGTTTGGGCAAATCCCACTGTTTTCGAACACTGGGAGGGTAAGCCTTCCTGTTCACTAGCCTGTCAAACATCATTCGCAATGCAAGCCCACCCAGCAGCCCCGGAACAAATCCCTAAGACCCTACGGAATACTTTAGTGCCCACCGCTCCACGTCACCAATATCCCCGTTTCTCGATCGCATCTGCGTAAATGGCAGCTGCGTAGGATAACGAATTTCCATATCGAGGTACCGGCTGTACGATATCAAGGTACCGGCTGCTGTAGTCAATTCGGTAACTTGCTCTGCCAAGCCAAGAACATATCTCAAAAGACTTGCAAAAGTGAGCAAATTCCCAAACACAGAAACCTTATCCACCCGTCTACCTTATCCATCTCATAACTTACAAGTTTCCCTCGCCAAGTGGCCTTAAAACGACCTCGTCACGGTATTCCAATCAACCCGCCGATCACAACACAAGCCGACTACCTCTTCGGGGTAGGTATCCGATACCTCGAGTGATAGATACCCTCGACGATCCAACCACCAGCCAGCCTCCAAGACAGCCACCAGTGTGGTGTACACGGAATGAGATGAGATTGGCATCAAGATAGACCTGAACACGTCCTCTCTTTACCGCACCGCACCTACTAAATCCAAGCTGCTCTCAGTCAAGCACTTAAGTGACGAAAAGGCCAGCCAGCTAGCTTACTAGGGAAGAAGGTCTGCAGCCGAGTGGCTCGAGTGGCGTTTGGTCGCCGTAGAGTAGGGATTGAACCAGCTGGAATGATGTAAGTCTTAAGTGAGTGCTTGTGGAGTTGAAAGCGGAGTATGAGGCGGGCTGGGTGGATGGATGGATGGATGGACGGATGGATGGATGGATAAAAATGAAAGGGCTGCAAAGGAACGGGCTTTCGTTGTCTAAGCGAAGAGTATGGAGGAGGGAGACTGTTGAGAGTGGGGGGTAAGAGATTAGTGGATATCTATATCCATCCCTTCGCCCACGAGCGTCTTGGCCCTACCAATCAACATTTTCCCTTGCCAGAGTAACACGGATTTACACATCTATACCTAACGTCGTCGCAATCGATATCACGAGCTCCTTGATCGAGGGAGCGTTTATCGTAGCCTTCTATTGCGATTGATCTGACGAGTCTGGGAGGGTAAAAGGAACACGCATTTTAGCAGACGAAAGGGATACCAAGTTTCTGCGGAGCCTTACGATTCATTCGCTATATCGACCGTCGTTATTCCAAGTGTTTCATCGATGTCTTTTTTATAGGTAGAAGAGGATTATTGATCCTATTTATTTGGTAAGTCGCTCTCTTCGTATAGCGGTTGGGTGGTGTGGGTTGATTGACGTTTGCTGTACGTTCTTGCTTTCTGGCGCCCTTTGAGCAGACGTACGATATAGATTGCAAGTGTAGAGGGAAGAGGGAGTAGGAGGTTGCGACATGTGGATACTACATGAATGAAAGCCGAAAACAGCCCGTAACGAGTCGTAGAATTCGCCTTCTATGCAATCTGTTCAAAAAGTGACGAGAACAAACAAAACAAAGATATGCTGGACACAACCAAAGTTGTGTACCCCCAGATGATGATAACGTGCGTTTGATAGTATGATCAGAACAGATTATGAGAAAGAAGCACAATCTACGAAACTCATCACCACATTCTTCTCCAAATTCCTCCCCCTCTTCCACAACCGCGGCCCTAAAAGCCAAAAGAACACTTTTCCAAACGGAGCATACTTAGAGTCCGTGCCCGCTGCATCAATCCAGATTCGTAGAATCTGGATACCCAGGCCGACGAGGACCGGTTCCATTAGTTATAGCAGGCATCAGACGCAGGTCGGGACTGGGAGTCAAGTGGACGTGCAATCTATATATCGAGATGGATGTTTCGTGGTGGTGATTGATTGGGGAGGTCGTGTTTTGTAGGCGCTGTTGAAACATGTGATACTTGGAATATGTTACTATATCCTGCCTCAAACAGGTAGGAGGCGCTATATAACATGACTTCTGTGAAATCGGATGGCACAAGTATATAGCGGGAGAGAGAGGCTGATAAGATGGTGAGGACACACTGGAAACCAGTTCCCAACACCATCCAATCAGACCCTCTCCTCTTTGGCCGTCCTTGCATCAGCAGCAGCAGCAGTAGCTGGTAAAACCCACCCCGCAACCCCATCCACCAGCACCACGATAGCCAAGCCCAACATCACGGTCGGCAGCATCCAAGGGCTATACAGAAACACTTCTTCACTGCTAATATCCGTCTTCACCAGACTCACCAATGCAACCCCCATTCCTACAAGCACTCTTACCGCCACGCCGATCCAATCACCCTTGACCCATCTGCCCTTATGGTTGAGGATATTCAGGATAGCAAGCAAGATCAAAGTGAGGCCGGCCGCGAGGAAAAAATAGAGGAACACAAGATCATAGACGATAAGCGCGTTGCCGAGATCTGTATAGGGATCTTTGGCTTCACCCACCGCCGGATCCCGCTCCGTTTTCTTCGCTGCTTCAATCTTGAAGAATTTAAGCGTCGCATTCACCAGTGTCAGTAAGATCTCGAAGGCTGAATCGATAGCGACATCGCTGCTAGCATCGCCGCTGTTCCTCAGTATGTCCAAGTATCCGGTGACATTGTACTTGACGGGATCGGCTTGGGCGCCGTGGAGTACGTAGGCTGAGAGGTTTTCGAATTGGGTTGCGAGCGAGGCGGTGCTGTTGGTGGAGTCCCAGATGGAGTCGTAGGCGGTGTAGATGTGGTTGACGATTTCCATGGCATTGCGCCAGGTTATGAAGCGGGAGGTCCCTTCCATTAGGAGGACGAGGGCGGTGTGGAAAGGGAAGTGGGCGAGGGCCCAGAAGTGGTGGCGGGTTGGGGAGGGGGGGTGTGGGGTGCGGGAGTCAAAATACAACATGTAGATGAAGTACTGTTCTCGTTAGAGTTTGTATAATCAGCCGTGGAGTGTGGGCTTGTGATAAGACCGGACGAGAGGGTGGAATGTGAGAAGGCTTACGATAATGAGGACCGCGGTGATGACTTGAGCGATTATGCTGGGGGAGAAGTTCTCGCCTTCAACGACATAGTTCAGGGATTTTGTAAGAACAATGATGCCCTCGCCGAGAATAATCAAGGTCAGGAGTCCACATCTTTCACTTAGATTGGTGTGCTGAAAGCTGACACTCCGCCACTGGCTCGAGCTGAGGAAGACCGCCAGGGCCTCCACGATAATGATGATGTACCATCCAATGTAGATATGCCCGGAGGAACGCGCATTGAACATGAAGAGGAAACCGAAGCAGAGAACAGCTCCGATTGCAAATGAAGTTATGTGGATCGAAAGCGGCGTGATGATCTTTTTATGTCCCTTGACCCACAGCATGACCGATCCGTACTGGCAAATTAAAACCAACCTGCTGACGAGGAGACAAAGACTGAGCTGGCGCATCGTAGGGTAGCTTTCGTGCGGACTGCTGGGGTCGAACTTTGTCCCAATTATTGCAAAGGTAACCATGACGGCGAAATGGATCAGCTTGGCTACTCGTTCGAAGAGAGAGTCGACACCGAAGCGAACGTCGAACATGACGACCTGGAGCCAGGTGAACCAGAGGATAGCAAAGAAGCCGATATAGGAGGATATAGCTTAGGTCTGATTAGATCTTGCGGTTCCCCAGCCGTATCCTGGGGAGACTCACTTTCCTTGTCATCGATCGCGTGGACAGTAGTGAAACTCGTCAGGTTGGCCACGAAGAACAAGTCGTAAAATAATTCGATTGAACTTGCTTCCTCTCTCTCGCGAAACGCTGGTGTGCCTCCGTCGTGCTCGCGGATCCATACGTCAGGATGAGACTTTTCCATTGAGGATAGCTCCAAGGTATTCTTTGGAGTGCCATGGTCGTGAGTCCCTTGATGCAAAGGACTGGCTACAAGCGGTAGTGCTCTGTAGCGTCGCTTCGCTTGGGCCTCCATTGTACCACAAGTGTGATGATCTGACTGATACGAAAAGCTGAACGTTGCAAGTTCACAGGAGATTAAATGTTGGAGGTCTTCAGGAGAGTGAACGTAGTGGGTTCACTGGAGAGTGAATGTTATCGGTTCTCGGGAGAGTGAGATGCAGTTCCAGCCTACTCCGTCAAGAGGAGGATATTCGACCAAGATATAAGAGACAGTACAAGCACAGAATCAGGCCTCCAGCGACAGAGTGAATGTTGGCCGTTGCAGGCATTGCTGTTCTGAAACATGGAAGGAATGGGGTGGAATGATTGTGATTGATACATGCGTTCAGCTGACTGTTCATTTTATCCACTGGACAGCGAATCGCCTAACAGTGGTAGGCTGGTGGATCTTTATTACGGCACATACTCGCGAACCTTGGGAAACGGGTGTTGTGGCTTGGAGCCTCCTCCTTTGCTGTACCAGCAGCTACGAGGTCTGGTTTTGAAACTCTTTCTGTATTCACTGGTAGGACAAAACACACCCATAGAACGAGCAGTAGCTGAGGAAAGGCTTTCCACTAATTCGTAAGGCCACCAGCTAGCACTCGCCTGGCTAGATAGAATAGCAAATCCTGATGGGACGCCTTAAATGTGGTTAGGTACTGTGGTCGAACCTGATATAGCTTCCACCGTTTTTCGATTGGAACGCTTGGGGTACATTGAAGCATTGTCTGTTGAGAAGATGTCCTTGGGGGCCAAGGATTGTAATGCGGCATCATCTGATGTCTCTTCAGCCTTAACCGTGGAACCAGCACACTCGACCAGAGAAGTCCAAAAGCCATCTGAAAAGCCATCCATCCTCGATTGGTGCGAAGCCCTGATTGTTTTGAGGTGAAGCCAAACGGTAAGACATTGAGATCCACACTTGACCGAGGCATTCGGAACGGCGTAAGCGAATGTAAACAGAAGCAGAGATAAGATGAGCCAACGTCCTACTTGCAGGTCTACCGATATTTCCGAAATACTCCAGCAATTGATATGACGCGTTGGTTTCCCAAATCGCTAGATGTTCATGTCACTCGCACTCGCCGCACGTATGATGCTGTTGACGCTTGGTGTACCGAAGGTGAATTGAATCAACTGGTTCCCAGGCCCTTTCAGCACACCCTGACAAAATGACAGATGCCCTCTTGAAAGACGTTCGACCTGCCATTCGACAAAGAACTTGACCGCTTCCCAGGAACATGTGTGGGTATCTTCGGTGGCGCATTTGAAGGCGAGCTTCAGGAAGCCTTCAACATATCGGAAGCCTAGGACGTTCTCCGGGGCTCCTGTTGCGATCTGATGATTGACATGTTCCAACACTCCTTCGTAGAAAGGTTCGAGCTGATTCGATCAGGTTAGTTCACTTCACTAAGAACGCGGTGTGACAGATATCCCATGAGCTGGCGAGGCGGGCATCGGGTACCTCGACTGCCACTCAGAATGGATACCCTGTCAAACCATGGGATAACCCACGTCTCGACTTACATCCTGGATAGCATCCCTCACCGGTGAGAGTTGCATATATCGCTTGAGAAGGATGCGCCAACCCCCAGGATGGGATTCGGCAACAGGCCACCCTTCAAAGACTCGAGGTACAAGACTTTGGATATTCGGCTCCAGTGTCCTTAACTGCCGTGTCGGAGAAGCAAAAGAGTTGGTGCCAAAGTACAAGAGGAAAATCACGCACAACCATAGAGACAAGAGGGGATGCTGCATGGCTGGAGGCGTCCCCTAGGAACGAGAACTCAAATCGAACAAATGTTTATACAGCATCCTCTTACAGTACGGTTGTCATCAGCAATGACCTTTAAACTCAGAAGCTTTGAGAGAAGAAATGGGTGAAGAAGGAGAATTTCCGTGGTGGAGGCTATATTAATGATTACGTCTCCCGTCCGGATCTCCATAAGCGTGGGGTGGCAGAAGTCGCTTGAATCGCAAATCCCAGCTTTGTTGGCCTATGCTTGATGCCGCATATAAATAACGCAATTGCCGCTCCAGACACGACAAATCAGCCTTGTAGATGGAGCTCCGGTCGCGCAAGAAAACAGATGTAGTAACATCATGCGACAAGTAGTCCCAAGAGTACATCGCCAATAAGGTATGATAACATGAGAAGCCTCTGCCGGAATCATGGCTACTGAAGCCGTGTGTCTTGACTTGTCTTGGCCACCGTTTTGCATTGCGAAATGTGGTCGTGCCCGTAATTAATGAAATCGAGGATCCATGTTGGATTATTTTTGGGTGCCAGGACCTTGCTTGCAGAAAGCTAACGTCGGCTCCGGATGTTTTCATAATTGCAGAATCGTCGATAAGGTGGTCGTGATATGAAGCGATGCATGCTCAACCTGGACCCAAAGCTAGGATGGGGCTATTTTGCTTGCCGCTGCTGAGCGCCGTTCAACGGGTGTCGTGTTCTTTCTCTGCCTTGATAGCTACATTGCAGAGTTGACTCTGGTGCAGAGCATCAGGCAGAGTATCAGGTTTTATCACCGCCCTCCTCTTGACTAGATAGCAACGTATGGGCCGGAGCGTCCAGCTTGTCCCGTCCCTTGAGGAAATCCAATTCGAGTATGAAGATGTATCCGAGCAAGGTGCCCCCAAGCTTCTTGACGAGCGAGCCAGCAGCGGCAGCAGAGCCACCTACATAACGGTCAGTACTCGAGAAACAGGTCAACAGAGAATGATCTTTACCGGTTGCAATGATGTCGTCGACCACCAGGACACGCTGACCAGGCTTGATGGCATTACTCTGTATCTGGAAGAAGTCCTCCCCGTATTCTTTCTTAAACGAAGCAGTCTCGGTCGGGCCAGGTAGTTTTCCGTGCTTTCTGACCGGGACGAATCCGGCACCGAGCTTCAATGCCAGACTGGGACCGAACAGGAAGCCTCTTGCCTCGAGGCCGACGATGACGTCTGGTGTTTGGTCTTGCCCAAAGCTATCAATAACTTGCAGTTCGAGGGCTCGTAGGAGAGATTTGTGGAGAAGGGCGTCGGCAAACAGAGGGAGGATGTCTTCGAACAAGATGCCGGGAGAGGGAAAGTCGGGATATTGACGTAGGGAGCGGTGAAGTCTTTCCCTCAGATGGGTGAGTTCGGGGGAGGTTTGGGGGGCGGAGGCGGAGAGTCGTTTCTGGGGGGCTTCGGTGGCATCTGGACGGTCTCGGGGAGGATGTGAAGAGGTGGAGTCTGCCATGGTGAAGGCAGGGGAGATGAGATTGATATGTATAGCTAAGCAATGGAGAGTGTCCAGATTGAGTGGGTCAGTGCGTGGAGGAGATTCTTCTCGGCCAGGCCAAGGAGGAGTTGCATAAAGCAAGAGCAGGGGGAAAGAAGGTTCGTTTCGAATGGGTTGACGAGGTTGGCGGTCGTGGACGCGTGGTGTGGACGTGGTCGAGACATGTTGCGTGCTTTCTGCTTTCTGCCTTTCCTGCGTGGGTCCAAGCAGCGATAAGCGTTTAGACCGACGCCACGGTAGCACGAGATCTGCTCCCCCACCGTCTGCCATCTCCGACACAATGGACGCACCCTCCATCCTGCAACGCCTCAACCCTGGCCGCTCTAACCTTGGCCGAATCGACGTGAGGAATAACAACAACGAGACGATTGATTGGTGAATGGCCTTCGACCAGCCTTCCATTCGACCTTCTATTTATGGGGGTTTTCCTGCAGCCCCAGAGGCGACCGATAAGCCGGAAATCGGTCTATCATCACCTCTCAAGTAAAAACAGTCCATGTGGGATGGACCGAGATATGACACAAAGAAAGGTGAGCGGTTTTATGTTGGACCCCCACCAAGGCACCTTGTCGTCTCGTTTACTCACGCTGGGAGTTTTGGAGGAAGATGTGTCATGGATAACAATGCCTTTAAGAATTCGAAATTAATTGCCTATGGACCCTTGACCAGCGCCGATGCTCAAAAACGTGACCACAATCCTTCCAAACCGCGCGGGATCATGGCTCGTGTCTGCCAGTCCTCTTCCCTCATCATCCTTCGCATTATTATTACCACATCCTTATCCGCCATGCCCATCCCCTGCTCCTCCCATGCTCTCCATCGAGTAACACTGCTCAGATGTGGCCAGGGTCTTGGGGAGCCAGAGTGTATCCATACGAGCTGCTAATTGAGTAGTAGTCGCTACCCCGGTATTGCCCGTAGTTGGTGGAATACTTCTTCTCCCATGCCTTGGTGTATAGACTGCAGTAAGTGCCCTGGGGTTGGTTGTTCTTGCTCAGGAGGTACACGTTGTAGAAGTTGCACGCGTCGTACGTCCCGTCCGCTCGGGGGTGGCGCTTGTTGTATGCTGTGTTGGCCTGGCAGGCACCCGCGCATTGCCCAGCGTCATACGGGCCTGCGTAGAACTTCTGCCCGATGTAGCTATTGGGCGCGTTGATGGCGCCGCCGAACGCGTCGGGCCCGGTGAAGCCAGCCTCCGCGTTAGGTGGGTTGTTCTTCGAGTAGCCATTTGAGCCCGCAATCACGACGTGGAAGTCGCGGCGGTATTGACCTTCGTTCTTCGCCGACTCAGGCGTCACTGGGGAGCCCCAAAGCGTACACTTGATGTTGGTGAACGAAGCCGGATTGGGGCATGCCTCGGCCGGAGCCAGGGTGGGGTCACGCTCGTAGTAGATGTTGAACGCGCTGCACAGGTTGGCCGCATCGCAGAGTTGCTGGCACTTGATGGTGTCGTATGTCTTGAGCGTGTAGAGGCCCAAATACGAGTTCAGAGATACCGAGGCCTTCTTGTCCGAGAAGGAGAGCGCGTAGCCTTGAGGAGTTTGGGCAGTCTTGGCAGTATCCTGGAGAAGCAATCAGTACTTGGCTAGATCAAGTGAGGACTGGATGAACCTACGGAGAAATTGGAAAAGGCCAAGAAATCAGCGTCGGTGTCGACCGGTGGCTTGGGTCCGTAGCCGTCGGGCTGTGGGGAGCATGGGTCATTGACCCCGCGGGCAGCTAAACTGCGCTTGCCTGGTGTTGACAGTTCTTGCGTGACTTCGGCAGCTGCCTCGGCTTTGGCGGCGGGCTCGCTGTAGGTGACGGGCTCGCTGACTGCTTCGGGGGCTGGGCCAGTGGCAGCGGGGGCCTCGGCGGTATCGAATTCCTCAAAGTTGATGAACTGAGGAGATGGTTTGGGAGCAGCATAGGCCAAGCCAGCCAGGGCAGCCACAAGGCATGTTGAACGCATCTTTGCTTGGGGGTGGGTTGGCCGAAAGACTGATGGGAGACTGGGAGGTGTTTAGAGTTGAAGCCTCAGAAAGAAAGTGGATATCAGACTTTGAGCAGCTGCAAAGATGAAAGCTTGGTGGGGATGGAACATGAGGTGAGAGGAGGACCTCCTTCTTATAGCCATGCATGCCTGGCATATCTCAACCAAGCGCGTCGTTGGAATGTAACCATGGTGACTTGGCGTAGTATCGTCTCACACTATCGAGATCTGGAAGAATCGCTGGACGCCATGCCGGAGAATCATTGAGACACGCAAGCGTATCCAGACTCCAGAGCGCCTTGTTGCTTGAACGTTGGCATTCTGGGCCATGGAAGGGCTAGCCGACGACTTGGAAAAGCCAAGAGAGGGATGGCTTGCGTGATGGGCGTCGAGGCAAGGATCTGAGTTGACGCGATGAGCCCAGAAACCTGGCCGGAGAAGTCGCTTCTGCAAGGCCAATGTGCCTTTCCACGTGGTGGTGTGAGATGAGTTGCGTCCCAATGCGGACCGAGCTTGTTTGGCGAGATAAAACGCTAGTCCTGCTTTGAGATCCCAGATCCTAGCTAGACTCGTTAAATTACCTGATTGGGACATCTCTGGATGAACCGCTTTTCCCTTCAAGTTAGCACCAGGCACAGCACACGGAACAGCCCGTCGATTTGTTTACCAATGCCCAGGGGTTTGGAGAAAGACCCGTCCGGAGAACATATCACACGTCGGCTAGGGATTGACACTGCTGATCCCACGGTCCAGCCTTGGAGACCGTAACCCACGTGGTCGAGATCTTGGTCGTGGCCTGAGGCTGAAGCCAAGACTTTTCAACGGTGTTTTGCCCTGCGGCTGAACTTCACGGCATGCGAGGACATCGTGGTGCGCCACCAATATTCCACTCTTGCAACCGCTCCTGTAGCGCTTACACTTCAGGCACACCTTCCAATTTGAACCGTGTCTTACGGCGTTGCCGCTTCGCTTGTGTGATCGGATTTTGCGGCCGTCATAAGAGCGAGGACTACTTCATGCCTGATCCGTTGTCCAGCCGCCTCAGAACGGAAGTGTGATTGATCGTAAATTGTGAATCTGGACATCGTATGAAGGTCAAAACGCTCTGTATCTTTCGACTTCTCATGGGTATGACGCCTGCTGCGTATCATGTCTTCGTGACCATTGGTGCTATTGCAAGACAGCATCCTCAATTGTGCTGGGCTCGGTATCACAACCATCCGTTTGGCATGGACCCCGGCCATATGTGATATATGTATGCGGTGTGACAAGAAGATAACACGGCATCGAGACTCCTTTGCCAACTGGCCGAGCGTCATCGAATTGAACCACGGACCCGCCAGGGTACCTATGGAGTGGCGATGGCTGTTTCCACGCGAATTGTCCTCCTGACAGCATACCGAAGAGACTTTCATGGGAAATTCATATGTAACAAAATGACCTGATGACATTTTTGGCGGAGGACTCTTGAAGGAAACAATTTAGGAAACAAACCATAACCTACATGCCGCAGTGTCGATCAAACCTGAGGGAATGCGACGTTCTTCTCACGCTCGGGCAGGGCACTCAATCAGGCTGTCAATCGACGTAACAGCGAATGCCGTGCTTACCGGAGCAGCTTATACTGCTTGTTGACTTGGCAGGAATGGGACCAAAACCATGAAATGACCTCGTAGCACCAGTGTACGTGCAGTAAACGTTTCTCGCAATCTTGAGAATCATCTCTTCATATCGACTACCCTCCACAAGGCCCTTAAGATAGCAAGTCCACCACTTTGTGTCTCGACTGTCCTGCCTCGTCCTCGGTCATTGGGATCCCAGCTAGTTCCACGAGAGATGTCCTTGTCATCAGTGTGTTCCTCCGGTGCGGTCGTAATGCCGTCATCCTTATGTTTCCGTAGTTGCCAGATCTGATCTTCAGGTCGTCTCCAGATCTCGTCTACGGGCACGCCTTCGTTTCTGTAGTCCGTACCCTCGTCTGATGGTAGCTCGAAACCACTTTCTTGAGTTATGTCATTTTCAGCCGAGTGCCTGTTTCTTCCTCGAATACCCCACCAAGTGCCAAACTCACCCTCCTCATCCCGGGTCATATAGGCGGCGCGCGCATTATGCCTCAGCCAACGCCCATACTTCTTACAGTTCAGGTGATGCCAGTTGAAAAGATCGTTGTCCGCGATATAGGTCTTGAAATCGCCTTTTAAGCGCCCGGTCCGTGGAAGCGGATTGCAGAAAAGTGTGAAGTGGTGGAAGAAAATGCCCTTGAAGGTATGCCCATCCTGGCTGCAGGTACCTGTCGAGTCGCATGCTTCCTCCATGACGCCGTTTCTTCCTAGCCCTGACCATTGCCAACGCCATGGCGTGCCTCGAGTGTTCCACCCTGTCGCTGCAATGACGTTGTCAATCAATCGATGGCCGTCTTCAAGATATGTTTTGAACCCTGTAGCTTCCCACAACCCCCGGAGGCCCGACAGAACAACGCCCTGGTTGTAGGTGTACACTTGCTCGTCCCTCAGATCGCATTTGCCTGTTCCAGTGCTGCCGTTCTTCCCACCTCTCCATCCTTGGATATGAAAACCATCAATGTATAGCCCTTTCCAATTTGTCATCCCGCTCGTTTTCAACCATTGATACGCTTCCACCGCGTTCTCCAGATGCTGCCGATCATGCGCTTTTGCAGGCGGCAAGCCGGTCTCGGGTCGTACGGGATTTTTGAAGCTGAATGGAGAAGGGTTGGTGTCTCCAGGGAAGTAAAGGTACATGTTGATGCTCGCGGAGATGTACAATTGGTTTGTGATGGCGTTTTTGTAAGGTGCGAGGTGAGGATTCCAAACCATGCCTCCGCCGCAAAGAGAGCTGTCCCAGCCCTTGGAAGCAAGAACGTAAAATAGCCGAGCGCGATGGGCGAATTGCGGGATGAATTGGTGGGCGTACCAGACGCTGGAATTGGATTGGGAAGTCTTGAAATTTGGATCGACATCGTCTGGCGAAGCATGATGCAGGTCAGAATGGAGGTTGATGAATTGAATGCCTTCCAACCAGCCCAGGACTACCCAAAGCATATCATCGTAGGCTTGTGTTCGCAGGCTGAAAGCGTTTTCACCAAAGTAGAAGGAAGTAATTTGGGTGAAGTAACGATTGATGATGTTCTCCCGCTCTTGGTCGTGCTTAGTAAGGCAATAGTGAGATTTAGCGCAGGACTGCCATGTTTCTGTCATTGCGGCCAAGGTTGCAGATACCTGAGTACCCATGACGGCGGCAGTCCAATCAATGGCATCCGGCCATTGACCTTGCCAGATGGTATAGAAGTGTGATTGCATCACGTCAAGGGCCTGAAGCAAGGCGGTGAATGTATCTGAAGGTTCTGATAAATCGTCAACGGCTACAGCGCCCAGTCCCTGAGTAGGTTCCTCGGTCAAGATCGACTGCTCGGAGAATTGTGACCGCAAAGGGCTCCTCGGTGGGTACCGGCTGGCTTGTCCGACGAGTTGTTCAAATGACGACGCAGCGTGGCCGTAAAAGAGCAGTAGAGTTGTGATGCAGAGAAGGGAGAAGCAGCTTCCCAGTAGCAGCTTGGGGCTCCAGGATTGTGTACCCATGGTGGCGGCGGTGGTGTTGATATACGAAGGGAAGAAGTTGGAAATGCTGCCAGCAGCAGAGGGACATCGGATTTCACATATCGAGCTCCAACATGCTCACACTCGTACCACAATCGCGGTCAAACAGCTGCCGTTACTGCACAAATTGATGTGTGATTGTATGTAGACGCAGGAACGCGAAGAAAGCGCATGACGCAAGCGAAAAGCGGATACGAGTAAAGCGCTCCATCGAATCGTGGGGCTTGGCAGCTGGCCCTCACTTCAAATAGAGGATTTACAATATACAGACCACAATCCTTATTCTGATCCTTTCTCAACCGTCGATTGAATGAGAGGGCTTGAACTAGAAGACAAGTGGAATATGCTTGAAGTCGATCAGATGATCAGTCAGGAGACATGGCACGTATAGATGCATCTTTCTAAGAGAGCGTCATCGATGGACCTACGTCATCGAGCACGTCGTGCTCTAATAGTACCGAGATAGACGAGATACTTCGACCGGAAGTTCTCCATACTCGAACTCCCAACCCCAATGATACGATCATACTCGAATCTGATCCACCGACAAACGAGGTTACTAAAGAGAGCACCTCATTGCCTCCCAATAATCTCGTACCGTGCATCCAGACACCTAAGCTACTCCCACCCTTACCAGACCAAGATGTCAGAGCTCCAAGCCATCCAGACAAAAGATGCTTGCCCAGGTAAGTGTCTCACACGGTAGCCAAACGGACTTACGATACTAACAACAGCTCTCACAGTCGCAGGACCATACGTACTGACCTCCCTCGCCCCCTCATGCACCACACCACACCACACCCACTGATCTAAACCTTTCTCCCAGTCCCAAGCCATTCTCACCCCGCACGCCCTCTATATATCCGGTCAACTCCCCGCCCTCGCCTCAGGCGAACTTCCCTCCGGCTCAATGGCCTACAAAACCTCCCTCTGCATCGCAAACCTCAAAGCCATCCTCGCCGCGGCCGGCTCCGACATCAGCCGCGTCATTAAAACCACCGTCTTCCTTACCGACATGAAGAACTTCACCGAGGTGAACGGGGAGTATGAGAAGCACTTTGGAGTGAATGGGGCGCCGAAGCCGGCGAGGAGCTGTGTGGCCGTTCATCAGTTGCCCAAGGGGGTGGAGGTGGAGATTGAGTGTGTTGCGTTGCCCGGGGGCGGAGCAGCGGGGCATAGTGAGGAGGAGATTGAGAGGAGGGTTGCGGGATGACGGGGAGGATCAACGGAAAAAGCATTCTCGTCAGAACAAGAATAAATTGCAATGAGGGGTTATAACAGCCGGTACCTCGATAAGGGATATCGTCCTAACGATTGCACAGATGTTGCCGTACAGCTGCTCTGTTGACCCGTAACGTCACGTTCAATAGTACAATAGACTTGTAGTGACTTGGATCTACAACATGAGCGCCAGATGTGTGGGTTGCTGTGCCCACATTGCAATCTATTCTTGTTCTGGCATTGAGGAAGCTGAGCGGCCCGGTTCGAAACTGGTGGGTTTCCTCGACATGGCTTATGAGAATCAGTGCTATCGCGGGCTTGTCTCTTCTTTAGAACTAAGTCTACGCTAGGCATGGGCGTAATATACACCTCGAACACAAGGCTTAACAACTTAAACCTTAGTTCGTCCGCTTCTCTCCTTTGCTGCGGACGACGACTGCGAATGGCAACAAATCACATTTCAGGGACATGATGGAGCACTGAGATTCTCAGACCGTCTTCAGGTCGATCCACAACGCTGACGACCGGGCCAAAACTTTGAAGGTGAGATTCTTTATTAATAGGGCATGTCTCTGCTTGCCAATTTGTATCTATACACATGTTTTTCCCACAGGAACAATCGAAGCATGGCTCGCTGAAGCTCACGGGTTGGGAGTCTGTTCAACAGAGGATTCCTTCTCCCGAGGAAAATAGCCCTCATCTAAACCCAAAAAGCTTTCAGGAGTGGATTGTCCGAACCGAACCAATCTTGGAGTCTGATCACCCGGGCACCTGGCTCAGGTACATAACTATGTCTGTATTGATACATCCGAATCGCTTCGTTCAAGGCTGTAAGGAACATTTCAAAATCAGCCACTAGAAGAAAAACGAGTGTGATGGTTGGGAGGAGATAGATTCATACCTTGCAAAGACATCGGCTTCCTCGGTTGCAGAATGTAGGCACCAGGAGACTCGGGCTTCTCCTGTTCGACTATCTGGAGTTCGGGAGGAACTCTGCTGCCTGATATTCTTTAGCGATTGTGGACACGGATAACAATGACCGAATACCCTTCGGGATCTCCCATATCATTGCTGTGTCTTCTGCTGAGTAGATCCATGAGCTGCTGTGGTAGTGACCAAACAGGATGTAGGCGAATTTTAAATCTTTGTTCCAAAGAGGTGCGCCTTGAGCGACTGCTTGACATGAGCGTGGTCGATCTTTTCCCAAGGCCAGGAGGCTCACCTGCAGCGTCCCATCCATCGTCCTGACAATTGTAATTGGGGTCGACTAAGCCTTTTCTGACAACCGCAGCATTCATGCGGTATCCATTCCGGCGGGCACTCGTTACAAAGCGGTTTGGGTACGGGGTGAAGTGTATCAGGTCCTTAGGAGCATGGGAAAATAATTCGCGTTTGAGCGGGCTTGTGAGGGCGGTCATATTATGTATAGTGGTGGATCTTGGATATCATGCATTATCAGAGCAAGTTACATAACCTGATTTTGAACTTCAATCCGTTGAGTAGGTCGGAAAAAGACGGAAACTCGCTCCTTAGGTCCCAAGCTTTTTATAAACTGTTAGATCACGTGCGAGGAAGTTCGTTGCGGTGGAACTTGCTATACAGCTGCAATTGCAACTACAAGACAACGCTCGACGAGGAGTAGATTTATAACTTGGCACAGGACTTGGTACTTGGGGACTGGTTTGGTGGTTGCTGTGGCCCACATTGCGATCGAATTTTTACACAACGAGATAGGATACACAACTGCCCAGAACGCAACAATAACGCCACCTGCAAAATCATGGAGTCATCCTCAACCGCCATAACGATAGTGTGTGAAGATTTCTGTAAGCGAAGCATTCAAGAGAATTTCTTATCCAGGGGGAAGGAAACTCTGAGGCCACCACCACGAACCACAGAAGCCACGCTCCGCGTCAATACCACGCGCTAAGCATGCGTTTATGACTTGCAAGATTGCTTCTCATATGCAAAGCCCACGGCATACTCACAGTGTCCGTTGCACTATCCACAAGCGCACAGCTGCCCAACTTCCTTCGTGTTGACGCATCACCTCGCCGTGATCGAGCGAAGGAGATTGCGTGTCGTACGATTTGGGGAGGACGGTGCAGTCTTTGACTATGCCGAACGTGCCTTGGTGTATATTGTCATAGTCTATGTAGGCGATATGAAGAACTTTGGGGATACGGGCCGATCAGGGGTAATTGGTTGAGGCGGCCCAGATCAAAGGAGGTTTCAAGTTCGAAATGAAGTATCTCACGATGCGTGGATTTTGAGACGAATTGCGGGCATTGCTTTGTGGGAGGCATGAAACCGAGGGTTTCCGGTTTGCTGCGTATCGATGGTGGTAGGGATGAGGTGCAGGATGAATGTTAGATGACGTTGAAGAAGGTTTCGAATAGAGTTGGTGCCGCCATGAATCCGTATCTCCTTTGGCATCGTATGCAAGTAGCCTTTCGTTGCCTCGGAGCTTTCCATCATCGCGTATCGAATCGGCGGCGACCCTGGAAACCGAACATCCCCTTTGTAATTGACAGTGACACAAAACGTCAATGTGGAGCCATTTCTTCCTCAATGGTCCATACAACCTGACTGGCAGCCGTTGATATCAACGCGCTAGTCTGTGCTGGGTCTTTGACACAAATGCCCTTCGTATAGCGGCCAAGAAGCGACATATGGGTCCACGACGTTTCTCTTGGGGACGATCATGCAAGTCGGGGCCCTCCTGCCTGAGGGCTGGGTGCTGCTCTAGTCGCGGATTGAAAGATGCTTTCTTCGGAGATGAGTCGGGCGTCGAATTCGAGTAGGTTCTGTCCAGGGACACCATGCTGTGTAACGTCAAGGAGATGGTGGAGGGAAAGGTGAGTTGGTTGGTTGCGGTGGTATCATCATTCGCATGGTACCCCTTGGTTTCTTTCTCTGATTGAATTGGCTGTGGTGGTGCCTTTGTTGCAGGATTTCCATCGAGCTCGGTCCTAACTTGGCTGGCGAAGTTGGGGATGATGGCGGATTGGGCTTTGTAGCTGCGAAGCCAGGCGGGTGGTGTTGAGTCCATTGGTAGTATTGCAACTGACATCGAATTGAAGATTCTCAGCAGGGTTCGCTCCTGAAAAAGATTTGTTGCTTAGAAAAAAAGGGGGGACCCCTTGCTTATGAGGGCGTCATGTTGTGCATCAAGGGGTGGAGAAAGAAGCACTACTCTACCACATCGAGGCTTCAAGAGCATCAATATCGGACATTCTTTAGTCGACTGCAGTGACTTGACCAATGAAGGGCGATACTTTCCCAGTGCTAGGGATCTTGGGATCTGAGCGTCGGCTGCTGGCATCCTCCTCTCGAGATCCATCCCCAGCGACTGGTACCGCACAGGTGATTTTGCAGTAACCTTACGCCGTTCCATGCACGACCGGCACTCGAAAATAGCAATGAGGGTAAACTAGCTTCTTTAGGCGCCCCAAACCAGCAGGACGGATATGCGCCCGTATCAGATCCCATCAGATCCTCGCTTCGGTTCCAGCTCCTGCGCAAAGCAGCTTGACGTGTCTACTGCGGAGCTTTGACTAATCGTAATGCAGCTTGCATGGTGACTGGTCTGCCTTCCTACCCAAACGACAAGTCAACAATCAATACGGACAGCAACGAGAGGCCTACAACGGTCTGTACCTCGATCCAGGATATCGTTTCGACGGTTACTCGAACGCCACCGTGTAGTCGCTACCTTGAACAAGCGCGTATGTATGTACACTAATGCCATGGTAGACTCATGCATTGGTATAGAGTCCACATTTGTCCGAACGATTTTCGACGCAAAGAGACTGTTACCGCATGGCTGTTGTCATCAGTAGAATGCTGCCTGACCGAAGGCCAGACACGACCCGTATGGTTCGGAGATGGTCGTCTATCCCAAGACGATAATCTTCTTCTGAGGTCTCGCCTGAGCCCAGGCATCGATATATACTTTCCCTACTCCAAGTCGATAGGCAACCCCGTGTTTCCACTCCACAAGCATGATGTTGTAAAGACACCAAGGTTTCGTCAGATCGAACCTCCGCGGATCACAATCGCCAACTTTAGATATCTTAACGGCCGGCCGGTCTGGGAAATACGATCTCTCCAAGGTGACATCCTCGTTATCATCCAACAAGTCTGGGTTGCCCTTGCCCCTGGTTTCCTGCTCGAAAATCTTTGTCCGAGATATCGTCACGATCTGGTAGTCAGCATCGTTGCTCAACTGCGCGGTAATTTCTCCGGGGACCATGACGTAACCGGCTATATACTTGTCCGTGTCACGCAAAGGCAGGGGACACACAATATGTTTCTCTTCTGTGCATCGCTGCTTATAAATTGCCATGGTCCAGAAATGATCCAAGCCAATGTCAAAAGCGTTTACATTCTCACGCTCGGTCTCAACCTCGAAGACTAAATGGTTGGTGCCAGCTCTCAGATTTGGTCCCAGTATCATCTCTTCCTCAGGTGCGGTGGGGTGAAAGAAGTATTTGGCCTTGTCGGGAATCTCCTTATAGTAAGGCGCGTGGTTTTCTATGCCTCCTCTCCATTGCATACGATATGACAATCGCTTGTGGACATCTCTATTGGCACCCTTAGGGTAACGGAAATCCTTGCCTGAAAACCGTTCCTCGTCTTCGCCTTCAACCCATTCGATCCGCGAGAGGTTTTCTTCGACATTGCAAGTGATCTTTCCGACCCAGCCAGCCCAGCTCCAGCTCGCCCAGCTCCAGCTCGGAAACATTGGGATACCAGTAACTGTGTCATGTCGTCTTGTACACGGGCCTGCGGGCTGCCATAAAAGCTGCGAGTCGAGTTGGACCGCGGTAAGCCAAAGACAAAATCGCTCCGAAACAAGGGACGGAAGAGGGTTTCAATGCCTCGAAACGCATTCAGGATATCGGATTCAAATGTGAGGTGTCGCGAAGTGTATGATTCGACTACCCTACGATAGGAAACGATGTTGACAGTCTGTGAAGACGGTATCATATTGGCTGATTGGCGCAGCGGTTTTAAATGCAATCGACCCTCGGTCCTTAAAAACGGGGCCCCACGTGTTCGGCGTAACTTCGGCGTAACTTCGGCGTAAATCATTACACTAGACTTTCTGTTACGGCTGCTCATTGGCTGGGTTCTTATCATATCAGCGGATGCTAATCTAGAGTGGTTAGCGTCATAGGGCCAGCCCTACTGGCCCTACTTCCTTCTTCATGCACATAGATTTCATAGATCATCTCAATATTATTACGATCATCCACATCTACTGTGCACTCGCTTCACTTTCTAATTAGATTTCTTGTCTGCATCATCTAGTTGGAAATATTGATAGGAGCAAGGGGAAGAAGCCTGTGTAGAGCCAGGAAGATTCGACCAAGAGAAACATGCCTGAGTGTGAGGATTAGAATTACTGCTAGATTTACCTCTATTCTATATAAATATCTCTATTTTTCAACCTAGATTCGAGTAAATCATATATAGTCGTAAATCCGCCGTCTTCATGCTCCAAGATCCGGACGAAGTAAAATGCCTCAAACATCTGAAAAGAAACACCCCCATAACAACCAATTCCTACCCACAAGCCCTCACCTCCTCACAACCCCACTCACTCTAACCGCCACACTCGTACTCACCAACTAGGCTTCAAATCCGTCGCGACATAATAATTATACATGCCTCTTCCTCCACAGCTAACGCTCGCATCACCCTTACATTTCAGGTTGCAAGCCAAATCGCCTCTGAGGCTTGTCTGGCTCTTCACCAGCCCCTGGCCGACCCAACATTCCCTCCCGTATTCCAAACCGAAGACATCGTAGGTTTTTGTAGCACCCACTTTGTTGTTTGCGCTGGAAAGAGCGGATATGCAAAGGTCTGGGGACATGGTGTCGGAGGCTAGGAGTTGGGTGAGAGGTTTTTTGGTTGGGGAGGGGGGTTCGGCGTAGCAGCCTAGGGAGTAGAAACCTTTCGTGGGTGTGGCGGTGGCGGAGGGGGTGGGGGTAATGTAGGTTACTGCCGAAGAAGAGGAGGAGGTGCGGGTGGTAGTTGTGAGGGTTGATGGGGTGGTAGTTGCGAAGGTGGAGGAAGGGGATGTGAAGGAGGAGGTTTTGGATATTGTGGTGGTTATGGAAGAGCTGGGTTTGGAGGTGGTCGCGACTGTTGATGAGGGTGAAGATAAGGACTGTGACGTGGTGCCAGAACTGTCGGCTTTGGAGATGGCCTGGTAGACGTTCATGTGCAGACTTCCGCCGCAGATCTCGGTGGCATCGCCCTTGCAGGTTAAGGTACAGCCTGTAGCGTTGGATGTGGCGTCACTTGCTAAAGAATTGCCACAGTAGCATTCGCGGCTAACAAGCATGTCAGCGGGTTGTCATATGAGATATAGCTGACAGACAAACTTACCGATATTCGATACCAGCATAGGTGGTTCCTTTGCCCTGACAGTAATCCAAGCAGATCTCAATGGTCATTAGATCGGTGGCATATCTGTTGGTGTACGGCGAGATGGTCTTGCCGAGTGGTCCATCTTTGTAGCAGCCTAAGGACTTCCAGCTATTGGTGGAAGTGGAGGATGGGGCGCTCGATGAAGTCGAAGATGTAAGACTGAACGTGTAGGAGCTGGATGTCGAAGTTTTGGTTGTGCTTGGTGTAATGGATGTGCTGGTGCTCGAGGATGTGCTTGTTCCACTGCTTGTGGTACTGGATATCGAGGTTAGGGAAGTCGAGTTCTGGGTCTGCGAAGTCAAGGTTTGGGAAGTCGCGGTTTGGGATGTCGAGGTCTGGGGGGTCGGGGATATGGAACTCGATGTCAATGATGTGGAGGTGGAGGTTCGAGACGTAGACGTGCCTGATGTCGTCGAGGTCGAGGATGCGGAAGTTGACGTCGAGATCGAGAATACGGAGGTTGACGTCGTCGATGTCGAGTTTCTCGAGGTTGTGGTAACTGATGCTGGGGTCGATAGCGTCGTCGATGTCGAGTTTCTCGAGGTTGTGGTAACTGATGCTGGGGTCGATAGCGTCGATGATGTCGATGATCTGGACGTCGAGCTTTGCAACGTGGTAGAGGATGAAGAGCTCCCACAGGGGACCGCATTGCAATCCGGCTTGTACTTAGACGAATCATAATAGATACTAATATACGTCCCATCTCCACCGCAAGCCTGAGTGGTATCAGCTGAACAGCCGAAAGTGCATTTCTTGGCGCTCTCTGGAGTGTATTTGGTGCCGTTTGGTGGACGATTGCCACACCAACACTGCCTGCGATACTCGGTGCCTGCAAAGCGGTAGCCGAGACCTTGACACTTTTCCTGACACACACCGTTTTCGTTGAGGGTGTTAAGATCATAGAGTTTTTCCAATTGACGGGGAGCGAGATCTGAATAACATCCCAGGTACGTGTATTGGGAAGTCCCGTTCGCGTACGTTGGACCAGTTTGGCGACTGACGATTGTGCCTTTAATTTCAACCTCGTGGACACCAAACGTGAGATCGTCAGTGTTCAAGACCCAAACGTCAGTTACATCGTGTGGTGCAACGTTTGGAGTTGTAGGGGCAGCAGCGATATCAATGGGAGCATACGCGCATTCGCCAGCTGCAATGGATTGGCCTTCGTGAAGATCCGAGGTAGGGTTCTCGGCTCTTAATTCCGGTTGAACGGGCGGTTTGCTCTTGGTGATTTGCAGAGGTGATCCTCCTTCGTTGCAGATGCGAAGGCGCCGAGTTACGGTAGTGCCAGCCTTGACGGTACCAAAATCCATGATACCCGAAGTGTCCCATCCTCCTTCGCTCGTCTCGGTCGCCAGCTTAGCGATGGGCGAAGTAGTAGCACTGCCGGTGAGTAGTACATACTTGTTCCCGCCATTGGTCCAAACGTTGAAGACGCTCTGGTAATTGCCCACTTCATCCGAATTGAAGTTGGTCGGAACAGTCAAGCTCTTACCTGCGGCCAGAATGGAACCAACAGCAGGCAGATTGCTCGAAGTGAAGCCATCTCCAATTACAGAACCCTCCTCGGTCTGTGTCACGTTCTTGTAGTTAGAGCCACCCTGCTCATCATCCATGTCGGCGCCGCTCCATCCGTACCCTGTGATCTTCAAGGGGGACGAGCCAATGTTGGAGATGATGAAGGATGAGTCAAGTCCGGTGGCTGCACCTGGACTCCCAACAACAATACCGCCGAAATCGACCTCAGGAGGGGACAATGAAAGAAACGCTGCGCTGCTGACTTCGTTGCCTTGAAGTGTAATGGGTAGCGAATTTGAATACTGCGCGATGCCATTGGTCGTGGTAATAACAAGGAAGCTGGTCTTGACACCAGGACTGACTGCACCAAAAGAGCCTCCAGGTGTGTCTTTGATGGCCGCTTCGGTGAGGTTCCAGGTGACTGGGAAGGAGAAGGTATCTCCTCTGCTCAAAGCGCCTTGCGGCAGAGATGCATTGCTGGCCTGGTACGTCTTATCTCCAATTGTCATGCCATTGATCTTGGTAATAGGGATCAGAGCCTGGCACTGTACCTGGACGGTCTTTGTTGTCCCGATCGTGACATCGCCAAAGTCGACCGGCCCAGTACAATTCAATGGGATTGACACTGGAGAGCCCATGCAAATGACCCTAGACACAGCCGTAACATAGAGTCTTCCATCTCCGAATGCCGGGCGCTGGAACTTATTCAGTCCGCCTGTAGGAGGGATATTGATTCTGACCAACTTGCCCGAGGCGTCAGGTACAGCTTTGTAAGCCTTGAGACCAGCATCCACGTCGGTCACCCAAACGATACCAGTCCCTGATTGGCCTTTGTATGTGGTAACAGTTGGAGTACCAACCCCGACTCGTCCAGCCGAGTTTTCTGGACTCTGCCCGACCTTACTGAATAGTGGGGAGCCTTTTTGATCAAGGCCAAGCTTGTAAGCCATGAGCGGTTCCCCAACCGGAGTAAAGTAGATGTAGCCACCATCAAGCGGGTAGGAACCGGCGCCACCGAAAACCGCATTGGGAGAAATAATCGTCTGGATGATGTTGTCTGTGGCCCCAGGTCCCAATTTGAAACCACCCAGGTTGTCCGCATTCATGATATAGGCCTTTCCGTTTTTGCCGATCGTTACAGCGATGCGAGTAACGCCATTGGTGCCCTTGAAGACACTGGGATCAAGTAGTGCAACGCCGCCAGATCCCAAGTCCCTATCTCCAGCATCCATGCCGATGTATTCATAAGGCTCGAAGTAGTCTTGGAGAGCAATCTTACCATCACTAACAGCAAAGTTTGCTACAACTTCATCGAGTGTCGACAGAGGAGAACGTCCCGAGGCAGGTGTATCCTTGTTTTCGTGACCCTGGCCGTTGCCTGTTGTAATGAACAATCTTCCGCCGTCGGTAGCTGGGGGCATACCACTCATCCAAATGCCAGCTTTTCCTCCTTTCTGATTCATTATGTCCAGCGTGACGGGGGGTGCCCCTGGAGCAGCTTCCATGGCAAACATGCTGTTGACTCCAACGCCTGGCACGGTGCTGAGACCGGCAATAATTCCCGTGTAATTGAAAAGGTCACAGTGACCACCAAAAGTACCGTAGACTGTGCTGCCGATCATTGTCAATGAAGGCCGTTGGAGGACCGTGCCACCAATGAAATATCGCTCAGGGTCATTGTCAGCATTGTTACCATCCACCATGACTGGGAAGCCTGGCCGATCGGTCAAGTCGAGGACATTAACGGCATAAAAGTTGTAGACTCCCTTGGCAACACCGCCACTCGCAGCCTTGTTCTGGTATCCTTTGGCAAAGAAGTACGCTGTGTTGGTATTGGGATCGATGACAGGTGTACCAACAATGCCTGATAAGGTGTTTAGTATGGTCAATTGCACAAGCAACAGAAACGGCCATAAGGACAACTCCAACTGGTGGGATGGGCATCCGATACCTCGACTGCCAGCCAAGTCGAAGGCATGCGATAACTCGACCGCCAGCCAAGTCGAAGGCATCCGATACTTCGACCGCCAGCCAAGTCGGAGGCTACCAGTGCATGGGATAGGTCGAAATCGAAAGGAAGGCTACGTACCAATAGTATCGGGCATGTCAGTACATCCGATGTCGCTTTGCAAGAATGGAGGTTGCACTTGACGTGCATTGATCGGAGCGCCAGTCACAGCGTCGACTGTTCGGATCCAGTTCTGGCTTGAAGCGGTGAAGACCAACTGCTTCTGGCCAGGAGGTGTGTACACCAGGGGCTTGGCATACCAGCGTTCCTTGTCGTTGTAGGTCTTGGTCCATAGGATACCAAAACTTGAAGAGCCGACGATGGACGGTTGCATATTATGATTAGGCAGATACCCTGACTGGGGAAGGTCGGCGTCGGTGACCTCGTCGGTTGGTGCTAAAGAGCGAACGAGCCATGGAATACATCCCAACCACACCAGGAGTTGCAACAGCATGCTGGTGAACGGACGATGGTATCCGGAGGTTGAGGCTACTTTCCTACCTTGAGGACTGTAGTAAAGAAAGGACCAAGGCTCGCTATATAGCAAAAGAGTGACGATGACAAAGGAACGTGGATGTCCGGAGGAGCGACCGCAGTTTTATGATGACCGAAAAGGTTGCAAGACAAGATTCAAAGAGTGTAGATGCTCGACTGAGCGACGAAAGACAGGCGGCAAACGAGAGTGAGGACGAGGACACGGAGAGGGAAACTCGAACCTCGAGGTGCTCGCCATGTATGTGTACCTTGTTGTTGCTGCTTGGTCTAGGCGTGCTGCATTGACCCAGGCAATCCATGTTGTGGCTGCAGAGTCGTCCATTTCGGGCAGATATGGAGTCACTGGTGGGCCACTTATCTGTCTCAGCCGCAGAATCCATAGCAATGGACGCTGCACGCTGCACAGGATAAACAGTACATGGACGGGCCATGCACAAGGGCTCGTGGAGAAGGAGGTCTTCGGTGCAATTTGACGCGTCGATTTTGTGGGTTAGCGCTGACTTTTGAACCTGCATTAGCGGCCGCGGTAGCACATGGCATTTTTGCCTTGTTCGGCTCTAACCGAAAGTGTAGAGTCCGTGGCGCACCCCTTACCACAAATATCTCCAGCTTCTCCCCCAGACCTCATCCCTTACGCAAACTAGCCTCATGCAGGTTTTGATTGCTTTATCCTAGCAATTCTAACCTCTGACCCCCATCCTTGAGATACTTACTCTTGATCACAACGGCCAGAGAAGATAGCGATTTGCTGGCCGATTGGCAACACGGGCTTCTCCGCACAGCTTAATTGGTCCGTAGAAAGCCCACTCATTTCCAGCAGTGAGACTCTGAGATCTGATATGTGAACTGCAGTCGACGAAGAAACAGTAAGGTAGCCTGCAGGTCACCACAATAATACCCATCTCTCCCTTTCTGGGCGACCAATTGATGCTTCATTGGTCGCTGCAAAGGCTGAGGGAATATGCTCCCATTATTCTACGTTGTCGGCAAAGAGGTCTCTTGCGCTTGCAGACCCACCAGGTTTGGACGTTCTAGACGTGACGGCTATATGCGACCATAAAAGCTTACTCGTATCTGAACTCAATCCGGAAAGAGAAAGTACCGAATGACCTGCCGGTCGACACTTACCAACCCGTATGATTATTATTGAGTAACCTCTCCAGTTGACGATGCATCACACGACGGCCACACCAAGCCGTGGCTGCCTTTGCACAGACTCAAGAGACTTTTGCGTATCTTAGTCGGCCTTCAATGCTGACTGATCCATTATGCGGGAAAGAACAGGGCTCATATGCAGGGCATGCCAACCAAATCTGGTAAGTTTCGTGGGGACAAGCGCTGGAAGTCAAATGTGAAGAGAACCTAAGCCTAATCGACAAATGAACAACGGCTGTGACCAACCATGCGGGTCCTCGCGAGGTTTGACATGCCCCATAGGGTCGAGAAAGGCCTGATTGAAACTGGAATATGCAAGTTGCCGGCTCGTATTCCTCGATTGGTTCTATCCGTGCCAAATCACCAATCGACCCCGCAAGTAAGCAAGGCCTGAATTCTTGTTTTGGCACGGATACATTGAATAATGATGCACAGCAGAACTGACTGTCGCCCGGAAAGCGGGCTCATAGCTGCTGCAGGCTCCGCGGCGACTCCTCAAGCTCCTCCGTCCATTCTTCCTCCATGTGCCCCGCTTGCAACCACTCCATACTGTACGAGATCAGATCGCAGTCACACAATGTCTGTCTAGCAAGAAAAACGACGTGGAGCTGTGGGGGATTCAATCCAGGCTCGTGTATGCAGGTCATTGGCTGACGTCCAGGTGTCCAGTTGTCTTGATTGTACAGCACGATCGAGGCATCGACATATCGACAGCGATGATACTGACTGGAAGCCCACCATGTTCTATTTCCCCATTGATTCAGCCTACAAAGTCGTCTTCATGGTGACCACCTTCTGCCCTTATCCCTTCTTTCTTGAGCGTTCCTCGAGGCAAATCCATTCCCTCACTACCGATCGCTCGGATCGCTATCACGAGCTTCTTTTCGCTTTCATTCTCCACCTGTATCCACACTCGCACACCCTCTTCTTCACGAGGACCAAAATTATCTAAGCCCCACCGTGCGCTACACCTCCACATCTAGCGTTTTGACAGGCTTGGCTACCCAAGCCTGTTAACCGGGCTTTTCCGCGGTGAATCGCGTCCCGTTTCCTTAATTTTGGGTCTCAGATCTGGCTGACTCTGAGCTTTGATGTAAAATCTCCAAAGGTGATGCCCAGGCGTGTCAATGGGGTGGATGGCAAAGGGCGTCATCCGCCGTGAAAGCCAAACCAATCTTGTCTTTTTTTACAAACTGATTGCTTTGGTTTTTGTTGGAAGCGCGGAGTGGGGTCGGGATACCCACAAAGTCTTATCTCCACCGTGCGTCGACGTGGCATGGTTTTACGATCTGTTGCCAATACTCCTTGCACTTCGTGCTCGAGCTGAGGGATAGATCGACTGACAATGTGAGAGGAAGTCAAGAACCCAGTGCTTGACAATCGCGACTTGCTCGTCATGTGCGATTTCCGCAGCACAAGGTTGCTGCTGGTGTTGAGTGAGGTTGGGATTTGTCCCATGGTTGATATTCCGCTAGTGGATTTATTCTCTCGTGCGGTCCCGTATTTCGTTCGAACAATTTCTATTATTTCGGTCTTTCCTCCCCCAAAACATCAAACATCACATTGAAAATTTCTAATTGGGCACAGGATGTCAAGCAATACTAAAGATGATCGTAACCCCTTCCCCTACACGTCAGCTCTCGACTATCGAACACTTCTCACAGAAAAGGTGCCAGCCATCCTTCTTGCAACCATGAAACTGCGATTACTGTTGTACCGTCAGCTAAAATTCGCCATAGCCCCTCATACTCGAAAAGCCTATTCGCTGCGAAAAACCTCTCGGATCCTTACTAGAAGACCTCGAGATAGACCTACACCATCTCCAAGCGTCTGAATTGGCTATGACAAGTTTCAAGCAACCTTGTGATCAAATTATTTCTACGTTGCAGGCTCGAGTACACGCCATCGGGTCTCACGACACGGAGCACAAGGCAGCGGGGGACTTCGCCAACAGCGTCCGCGACGTCCTTGATAAAGTCGCAAAAACCCCCAAAGACTTCGCCGAGCTGGCAAGCAGCTTCAGCGAAAAGTCTATCAGAGTCTCTGACGCGGTACATGAAGTCCTGGTGGAGCAAGAACGGAACAGAGATCCCGAAGAACGCAGAAGGGAACTAGCGCGATATGAGGAGATGCTGCGTAGCGTAGGGCAGCAACTAGGGTTGTTGGGTCGCTGGGACCGCTGCTCATAGCATCGAGATTTACAGAGGTTCTTGTAAGAACGCACTAACATCGGTGTTGCTGGTTGCTGCTAACCTCATGGAGCTAAGCTGAATAGATCACCAGCATGGAAGTATGGATCTGGTTTTACACTGCATGCATGATGCTTTCGCTAGGACAAGTCCAGATTTCCACCCACAACAATGATGACTGGCCATATGTTGAAGTGACAAAGCGAGCGGTGAGTCTCAAATTCAAATGTGTGGACGAAAAGAAACTAGTGCCCGAACTATACCACGGATCTCGGGTTTCCAAAGGGAAAGTCGCAAGCTAAGATATTAATATCAGCGCAATCATCTAAGAAAGACGAGAAGAGTCATCCTTCGCCCTGTATATGTGTGAGTCAGACGCCTCTCCTGTAAAGGCATGCAATCAAGATGCATCTCTCAAAAATCTCAGTGCCGTACTTTTCTTTCCGCTTTCGAGATCCATCGTACCTTGTGCTTTTCTGTCTGCCAACCCTCATCCTGTTAGAAGAGAATCTGCACCAATTGGATTAAATCTTCAAATATACCCATAAATCGACCAACAATGTCGTCTTACGAGGACTTTGACTCAGATGAGATGCAGAGTCAAGCAGCAACATCGTCTTCTGACTCGGATGAGACTCAGAGTCAAGCAGCAACGTCGTCTTACGAGGGCTCTGATCCAGATTCAGATTCGGATTCAGATTCAGATTCAGATTCAGATTCAGATTCAGATTCAGATTCAGATTCAGATTCAGATTCAGATTCAGATTCAGTTGAGGTCCCAAGGCTCACTGCGGAGGAAAAGAAAGCGACGACGGAAGGGAAAGACCCAAAGCCATTCACATCACTCATCAAATACCCAACCCTCCTTACCAAATCCGTAAGCATCATCTACGCCATTAAAAATCCACTGCTTTTCAGCACTGATAATTGAAGCAGATCCCCATCCTAGAGAACCCTGTCTACGTCTGCCGACCAGACTGGGAGCAGAAATGCGACATAGTGCACAAATCACTTGTTTCCGTAAACGCATTACAAGGCTCCTGCGACGACCTTCGTTCGACTCTCGATGATCGAATTAAAACCCTCAAGTCTTTTACTGGTCCGAGTACAGCGAAAGCGACTACCAAGCAGATGACCATGACGGCGACTTTCGCCAGCAACATCAGTGACGTCCTCGCCAAAGTCACTCAAGCCAACGGCAAATTAATGGATTTGGAGTCCCAGCTGCGATGGAAACAGGTTCGGGTTGTTACGTCGTACTGCACAAGTTGCGACGAAACGTATAGAAGGGATTGGACGGATCTACATGGACATTTCGACCATCCACCTGCTGTCAGACATTGTTGTTTTGGGAATGGGTGGTTGAGGAAGGAACAATCTATGTTGGAAGGGTTGAATCTAAACTGAAAATCCTCATGATGGATACCTCACAATCCCCCATTGTAGCAATGTGGGTCGAAATATTCTTCACGCCAGTCATGCTCGATTTTATCCAGATCTTTATACCATTGATCCATCTTCACGAATAACTTCTTCCACTTCTCAACCACCGTTTTTGCCGACTCAGCCTCAGCTGCTGAAGGCCGGCCTCCTTCGTTCGGGCTTCAACACCGTATCAGTCATCCGCTCGATTCGTTCGTCCAAGAGATCTCGCACGCCCATGACTGGGTCGATAAACCGTTCAAGCTCCGCTTGTGCTTCGTTCATGGGTGTAGCCTTTCCGTGTTCCATCATGATGAATTCGAAAGTCTTGAATCTTTTGGTTTTCTTGTGGATTGTCATTTGAGGTTAGGCAGGAGACCTTCGGCGGATGATAGCTCGCTTACTGGATCTAGATAGAAATATGGCGGTGGGCTGTTATCTCGTGGTGCCGACTGCGATAGATTTATAGTCAGGGCTGACCAGGTCTATACTCAAGCGGCGGATGATTTTTACAGTGTAATCTAACTGGCTCTTCTCCATCGTGGTGGTTGGCTGTGTCTTCTCCATTGTTGTACTAAACAGTGACTTCCCATCGTGGCCGTAGCTTGTGTCATGGATGATTGTGAACTGCGAGTCATGGAAGATAAGTGTCGTGATTTGATTGAGATAAAGGAAAATATAAGCGAGATGGGAGATACTAACAGCAAATTTTCCTGCCCCGGTACGAATGACTCCTCGTATTGCAACTCAGAAGCCGCATAATTTCAAAACAGCAATGTAGAAAGCGCGAGGGAGTGTCTGTTAGAAGAACTGAGATTCTACCAGCCTGTAAAACCGTTGTGTAAACTTTTCAAACTCCACGCAGCCGAGCGGACTCCTTATTCCGTTTCTCCAAAGCCTTTTCCAGATCGCCATCCCACTGCTCCATCATAAATGGCACCGTCTCGCACACTCCTATAGCCGAAGTTGCAAATGCATCTTCAGCAGCCGCCGCCGAAGACGTAGTATCATTCTTTTCTAAGATCGTGTCATTGATCTGCTGGATCCTCTCCTCCAGGAGGGTTTTCATATCGTAGATGTGGTCACCCAATTTGCAATAGCCTTTCCATACTCCTACCATGACGTCCGACTCATTGCTCCTGGTTAACCAGGGTCCACAAGCTATGATTTTGTTGGTTTCCTATGGAATCCGATGAGATCTTGTAAGCTGATGTTCAGCAGGTTGTAGTCCACTCACGGGATCAATCGAGAAATGTTCGTTGTCAAGTGGCGCCGGCTATCATAAAAGTAGATTTAGCCTTCAAGGTTCAAGTACTCAGGTGTTGGGAATTCTTACCGTAGATTTTGGCTCCGGCTGGCACTTCTCCATTGTGCTTAGAGGTTTTGATTTTTATTGCTGTGATTGTCAGAGGATCGACAGAGCTATCGTCTTTGGTTGAAGTGCTGGGGGAATAAGCGGGGTGGGAGATACTAAGAGCAAATTTCTCTGCCTGGTACGAATGAGTTATTATTATGTGCCAAATCCAAAAGCCCCACAATTCAAAATCGGCAATTGAAAGCTGAGTCACCGTAGCAAACCAGACTCCAAGTAAATATCAAGAACGGTGAGAAAAATCTGCCATTATTGAAGAGCATTCTGGAAATTGAGCGTGTGGAGCAAGAAGATCAAGCACATTGTAATAGCATAGGGCGGGTCTTTGACTGCGTTCTCGTTCTAGAAGGAATCGCTTCTCCACCACATTGGTATCGAGATTTGTCGTCTATGTGAACAATCATTTCCGACGGGGCCATCCAACAGTCGATACTTCGAAGTAGACACTCGCTGGGACGATTGCTTGATTCTGCTGCATAAGCCGGATGTGATAGCTAGACGGCCAGAGCCATCTGGCTCCTGCTGCATTGAATTGAAGCTGCATGCATCACCTCAGCTGCCGAACGATCCTGCGGCAGGATCTGTGCTCCTCTGTTTTGAAAACCGGCTCCCTCTTCTATTCGAAAGAAGCTGCCGTACCTCCTTAGCCCGTTCACCCTAATGAGCATCTTATCATGCTTCATTCTATCTTCGTATCCGACAACACCATAAAAGCCAGCACCGTTCAACATCAGACTGTGAAGCAGACTGTTGAACCAATCTGCGGTTTTATGTGCTGCTTCTTCTAATCCTCTGCAGAATTCAACGAGAATGTCGGAACCACGATATCCTCTGGCAAGGAAAGTTTGATTGAATTCAAGAAGCCGTTGCGTAATGATATCGAGAAGGTCCAACGTGTGCTTATAGCACTCTCGTGCCTCTTTCTTCGCTTTCAGTAGATCATTTGGGTCGAGTTGTGAGAAATTGAATTTTCCTGCGACCTACAAACTGTTTAGTAAGGTAACTGTCTTAGCCTGAAGGCGGAAAATCAGGCTACCGGATCGTAGAAATTGTATCTCCGAGGAACCAATTCGATGCTATTCTGCTGACTCAATCGATCGGCGGTATTTGGGGTAGCCATCGATAGGTAAAGGTGAACAGGCGTGGAAGAAAAAGTGTTAGATGGTGTGGAAGGGACCTACGGATGAAATTGTGGTAAAGATGAGTCATAGTCGTTCTTCACCAAGTCGCCTCCCTACTAACGAATACCACCCCAGGATGGACCAAAGACCAATATTATTTCGCTACCACGATATACGTTGTCGATACCACGACCGCCGATCTGTGCGTAGGGAGGGCCATATCGGCTTGGCGCCAAGCCAGATTATCAACTAGTTCCCACGTCAAGTGCACCGCCACCGCAACAAACAGCGACAACCTTGTCGATCATATTTAGGTACCTACCTGCTTCGTCATGAGCGATCGGATCTGCTATGAGCTTGTCGAACAACTGGCTTCAGGCTTTGGAGCTTTGCTGGAGCAAGTGCAGGAACTGGACACAAAGAACGCCAATCTAGAGCACCTGCTTGACCGCATGCAAAAACAGGTATGGGACACAGATAAGAGCCCCTCACCTGCTTTACTTGGTATGAAGAAACACAATAGCTCTAGATCTGGAGCTGCTCTTGAAGCGGTGACCGACAACATCTTTACCAATCGTCTGACCTCCATCATTCCCACGACTACACAACCGACCTTTGTGTTATCATGACTGACGTTTCCACGACGTAGATACAAGACAATAACTTAGCATCGTCGTTTGACCAGTCTTCCAATACCCTCCACCTCGTGGATCCACAAACTTCAGGCGAAGACTCCGGACTACACATCGAATGCGAAGATACCCAGCTACACCTCAATAGAGTACCTCGAGAGACCAAGTGGCTCATCACAGATGGCTTCAAGGCTTGGAATAAAGTGCGGTCTGGTGGAATAGGTCAACATCTGGGTACAAACCATCTCATAGCAAAGCGTTCCAACGAATCAAATGACCCAGAAACAGCAAACCCCACGATGGCAGATCACAATGTCCGACAGTGCCCCTTCGCCGCTCTCCAATCCACGGCGCCGAACCCTCATACAGCATCTTCTAGGCGAGACGGCGTCACTTCCCAAGAACACCCTCTCCCCAACGGAATCGTCGAAGACCCAATGACAGCGGAGCATCACGCAGCCGATTCCTCCTCCCACGTCGCATCGCAGACCGGGTCTACTTCGAAATGTCCTATCCGGTTTCTCGACCAACATTCCCCTGAAGAAGTGGCCGAGTATTTCAAAAACCACCGGCACGAAATCCCGCGATCCCACGAGATCTGCGTCAAACGCTATCAGAAAAACGAGGATCAAATTCGACAGCTAGACCACAAGTACGGGAGTCTAGTGAGCATGATTCAAGGTCTCGGGCAGAAACACCAACCTATGTTGCACACCAAAAAAGGGGAAGAAGACGTTTCCCAGGCGCGGACATCACATGATATCAAAGTCGAGGAATGGGCCCACGAGGTTGATGGCGATGATCCCAAACCTCCTGAGATCAAATCTGTACCGGAAGACCCAGACATCAAAGCAGAAGAAAGGACCAGCCATTTCGATCGCCCCCTAAAAGAAATCCGCGTGGGAGAATCGCCAAGCCGGCCATGGGGTATCTCAGTGCCACTCGGCGCACACATACCCGCGAGTGCCGCTTCGCATCATGAGAAGCGGGACGTCGCTAATTCCAATCGACCTGAACCACCGACACCACCTCCTGCATCCCCCATAGCACAGGATGCGAAGGGCGGCCTTAGGCCACCGGAAGCGGGCCACCGTCAGCCCAGTATGCTTTTTACGGGTCCGGTATTCATAGGATATGCACCCGATCAGATCGCGGACATCCTTCAACAGGCTGGTCTGGGCAAAGGGGAGCAACCATAGGAGATCTCGCTTCGTCTATCTGTGGTTAGCGCTTCTCTTAGAATGATCTAGCTTTCTTGATACACAGTCTGGTCCAAGGTATTGGACTCCGCAATGATTGTTATGGTGAGCTTGGGGGTTCTGGCGTTAGAAGCCGCTGTCAATTGCATCGAGGTATCTACTGTATGGAGACCTCGTGACAAATCGTTGTAAGCGTAGTATCGAGATACCCCTGACAATTCACATTGTTCATTTGTAATGCCCACAAAGCATCCCGCGAAAAAGCCGTATCGATCGAGTGTAGAATCCATTTCAATCCGGAATTAAGATACAAGTGACCAACGCCCCGCTCTTTCGAGATGCAATCAACATGCTCTAAAGATGGATATAGGCATTGCTGAAGATACGGATATCACTAGAGTGGCTATAACTCTTCCTCATCTACCTCCATGCCTCCATTCTGATGATCCCCATTCTCGCCATTCGCGTGGGCCACCGACGCTTCTTTATCAATCATTTGTCTTGAAACCGAGACGATGTTATCTTCTATTAATTGTTGTCCCACATCTTCCAAATCTGTCGTTCCGCAAGTCAGCGAAACTCCTTGCGCTGAATCGAATGATAGGAGTAACTTACGTTTCTTCGGATCCAACTTCCCCACATATCTTGTCTTCAGCTGCTCCTTCGTCAATTCCGTCTCTTCCTTAACCCTCTTCTCGTAGCCCTCCGCCAACCCCACCAGCCTCTTCAACCTCTCCCCGTTCCTGCCGCCCTCCTCGCCGAAATCCTCCATCTGCAGCGCCTCCGTCCATACATGTTTGTGCAGATTCATCAGCATGTTCTCTTCCAGCCCCGTTTTCCTGTAATTGATGCCGATGCTGTAGTAGTGTCTATTCAGACCATGGATGAGGGCTTGAATGGATGGCTTGTTGAGATGACCAAGATTGGAAGTTGTTTGTCGCGGTTCTTGACCCATCATGAGTGTTTGCGGGTTTATGAGGCGGAAGGCATCGATGACGACTTTGCCTTTGACGGATTGAATGGGGTCGACGACGACGGCGACGGCGCGGGGAGTGAGTTGTTCGAAGGATTGTTGGGTATTGATGTCGACGGAGGAGAGCCAGCAGCCAAAACCGGGATGCGAGTGGTACCAGCCTACTACTGTTTCTTGTCTATAGGCTGTTAGACGTTGGAGCGCCTGATATGGAGTTATCGGGGGGTTTACCGTCCTGTTTGCCGTAGCATATCCATCATCTTGGTCTGGAATACGGGATCTACGGCTTCGACGCTGACGCCGGTTCCGCTTTGGGGCATGGCGAAGACATCGACGACGCGGACGGTGTAGTCGTCTACGAATACACCGAGCATGAGACCCATTACTTCCATAGGAACACCGGCACGGCCGTGGCGGAGCATTTTGAGGAGGGCTAGGGAGGAGATGTAGACAGTCTCGGAGTTATCGACGAGGTTCGAGTCCTGGGGGCAGAAGTGATCAGTAGTGGGACATCATGTAGTAGAACAGTATTTGCATCAAAGGAAGTCTTACAGCTCCTGGAGGCGCTCCTCCCCCTCCCATGCCATCTCGGAATAATCTTGAAAGGCGATCCATGACCTTATGTTATGTGACACCAGAACAAGCTCTTCAGTGAAACTATGGGCGGATAGCTTGTGTGAGAGGAACGAGGTATTTAGCTCTGACCGCGGGATATGTCCGGTTGATCAAGGCGTGAGATGTGTTCACGATGAGAAGAGCATCAAAAACACGAGAGGTCATGTCGGGGGTTTTGGCAGCTGGTTCGCCGACGCTAGTGACTTGGTCCAAGCGTTTTATTCATGAGCTCTCATATGATGTCTCCCACCCGTGCCAATTCTTCTGATCCTACTCTGCACTCGCCTCCCACATCTACCTTGAACACTACCTGTCACGCATGATGCCGGCTTTGAAGTTGACATAAATTATTTTCTATCAAGAGACAACAGCCAACAATGGCAAGCTTTGCGCCCATCGATCCCCCCCGGCCCTCCAACGACAAGAAGACTGTGGCCTACTTCTATGATTCTGATGTGGGCAACTATGCCTACGTCGCAGGGCATCCCATGAAACCCCACAGGATACGCATGACCCACAGTTTGATAATGAACTATGGCCTTTACAAGAAGATGGAAATTTATGTATGTCCACTCTGCAGTTCACACAGCTCCGGATCTTTTTGAGATTTCCTTCCTTGGGAGGCCGAGAACGGTCATATTTGAGCACATTTGCGGGCCATGCTAAATCTTAATCAGCGTGCAAAACCTGCCTCCAACCACGAGATGACCCAATTTCACACAGACGAATATGTGGATTTTCTGAAGAAGGTTACCCCCGACAACATGGAGTACCATACGAAAGAGCAAGGCCGCTTCAACGTGGGCGACGACTGTCCCGTCTTTGATGGTCTATTCGAGTTCTGTGGCATCAGTGCTGGTGGAAGCATGGAAGGAGCAGCCCGGCTGAACCGACAGAAATGCGACGTCGCCGTGAATTGGGCTGGCGGCCTTCATCACGCCAAGAAGAGCGAGGCCAGTGGGTTCTGCTATGTGAATGGTCAGGTTTTTCCCTCTTCCTTGACAAGAGTGGAGCTGACTGTACATGAAAGATATTGTACTTGGTATATTGGAACTTCTTCGCTACAAGCAGCGCGTTCTGTACATTGACATCGACGTCCACCACGGAGACGGTGTTGAAGAAGCCTTCTATACTACGGATCGTGTAATGACGGTGTCCTTCCACAAATACGGCGAATACTTTCCCGGAACTGGCGAGCTTCGTGACGTGGGAGTGGGGCCTGGAAAATACTACGCCGTTAACTTCCCTCTTCGTGATGGTATCGACGATACCTCGTACAAAGCTATCTTTGAACCAATCATTAAAAATGTCATGGAGTACTACCGCCCTGAAGCTATTGTCCTGCAATGCGGAGGAGATAGTTTGTCCGGCGACCGACTTGGATGTTTCAATCTTAGCATGCGAGGTCATGCCAATTGCGTTGACTTTGTCAAAAGTTTCAACCTTCCGGTATTGGTGCTAGGTGGCGGCGGGTACACGATGAGAAACGTTGCGAGGACATGGGCATACGAGACTGGCAGGTTGACTGGCCAGCCGATGAAGAATGAACTACCCTTCAATGACTATTATGAGGTGCGTCTCTACTTCTCATTCTCCTCAACCAGCTAACCGGTGTTCTAGTATTATGCGCCAGATTATGAGCTCGACGTCAAACCTTCCAATATGGACAACGCCAATTCCCGGGAATACCTTGATAAGATCCAAATCCAAGTCATAGAAAACCTTCGAAGCACCACAACTCACGCACCATCAGTTCAGATGACCGAAGTGCCGCGAGATCCAATAGGTACCAACGACGACCAAGATGCAGTACTCGACGACTTGGACGAGGATACTAACGCCGATCAACGGAAAACGAAGCGGCAGTGGGACAAATATATCGAACGCGATGATGAACTCAGCGCAAGCGAAGATGAGGAAGAGAACGAGCGTCACGGAGTAAGGCGACAACCTGGAACGAAGCGACGGCGAAATATGATGGACTACCAGAACCACGACGCTCTACCCGACAATGAAGAGCTAGCTAGCGGTGCCGTCTTACGGGTGAACGGACACGCAAACGGTAAAGCCGTCAACGGAAGCGGACACCAAAGCAGCGACCACGACGAAGATGATGACCTCGAGAATGAGATTGACAACCGTACAAATTCCGATCTCGGAGATGGATTTGAATCCGACCTCGAAGACATACCTAATGGTGGCTCCAACGATGCTCATCGACCTGTCGAAGACCAAGACGGCGATCTCCAAATGGCAGACGATGACCTCGATCCTGCTGTAAATAACGGGACGATCACGCATCCACCCCTTACCACCGTCGAGCGCCAAGAAGCAACACCACCAGACTCACCACCTCTAATCGCAGCCCAGCCCGCAGCGCCAACGCAGCAAACGGCCAATGAATTAGGCAACGATGCAATGGACGAAGGAGACACCATCGAAGCAGAAGAAGAGGCGGCGTCGGCGAAAGAGGCAGGTAGGGAAGAGAGGGAGAGACAGGACGTGGAGGGGGAGAAGACTGCCCAGATCATGGAAAGGCAGGAGGAGTCATGAGAGGGGACCTTTAATGACAGTCGATCTAACGCGTGACATGATCTATGAAGTCGGGATGGTATTACGGGCATTACGGGCATGAAGAGCGAGGCGTATCTATGGTATCTAAGGTGCACAGGATTTCCTGGGTGGTGTTTTGTTATTAGGGCTGTTGTGAGCCGTGCCATTGTGGAAAGTTATTGTGTATGTCATCTGTATTTTTATCTCTGCCACAATGGCTTGAGTTCATTACCGTGCCCGTCTGGTCTCACTCGTTATGGAATCAATCCTCTCCGGCAAGGAGCGATAAAGGCCAAAAAAAAAAAAAAAAAAAGAGACGGAAAGTTCCGCCGCGAGGGTTTCTTAGAACGGTTAGTGTTGGGTGAAAGAAGTTCAGAATTTGAGACAAATAACACGCCTTCTATTCAATAATCTCCAAATGATTGAAAAGCTGGGCGCTGAAGCTTGTGGCCGAACAACATTGTGCTCAGCGCATAGAGCATCCTTTCGGTGCTGGCGAACGCGCATTACGAGGTAGGTGCCTACACGTCGCTCTTTCCTCTATCAGAGTTTTCTCCATGGAACAGGAACTTGCTACCGCTTCCGTCCTTCAAACTGGATATGGCGTATCATATCATCGTGGGTATCTTTGCTTGATGGTGCCTTTTTCCCTTTATCCTGTTTGTGTCGGTTGCTGGGCAGCCTGGGCTTCGAGGAGCCATCAATATCCCGAGCAGAGACAGAAGTCAATGGCGGCCTCCTTGAATCTCAAATCGAAATCAGGAACAACCTGTCAATGCCCGACCGAAAAATTCGCCTGCTCCGGGTTGACTCATGTGGACCATGGACAGACAGTGATCGGGTGGTTGCTACCTTGACACTGTGAAAAAGTTCTTGCAGCACAGTTACTCCAGTTCAGAGCTGAACATACCGCCATCCCGCATTCGAAAGGCTGTTCGCTATTCGGCACATACTGTTGTTGGTAGGACTGCAATATTATCAGCAACTATGGATGTATACGCAACCAAACATTGCCCTTTCGGTCTGCTTTGCAGCCCAGAGTTCTGGATCCGACACGGCATCACGGAAACCTGCATTTGCGGATGTTATGTTCCACCCTCCGACAAAGAGACTGACTCAAAATTGAGTCGGCAGCGATTTTACAGGCTCAGTTGTGTTAGTATTCCATTTTACACCACCGTCGGAGTCATTCTGATGTCTCAGGAGCAGACAAAGAGCACGGCTTCTGGAGACTGCCATCATCTATTTAAATTGTGTTTTTTTCTCGTCCAAATTACACTCTCATCTGGGTGTGTTCAAAAAATCAAAAAATCGTTTGTACCGTGGGAATAGACTGTATCATCTTCCATCACCATGCATACCCCGTTCGGATGTGTCACGCCCAAGAAGACGTCTTACAGCGCGGTGCAGCCGGATACTCAACGGGTTTTGTGCGAATTGCAGGCTACTATGCGCAGATTTAATGCTGCTGCCGCCACCGACCAGGACTGCCCTATATGTTCTGGGGCTCTCATCGCTGCAAAGGGTGAGGAGCAGCAAGCAGTAGTCGGCCTCGGGGTCTGCGGGCACCAGTTTCACCAAGTCTGCATCATGGCCTGGATCAGCCCGATCATACCACCAGACAAAACCCGTAAAATCGATTCCGCAGCCCTCTTGTTCGAGAAGGCCACCAGAGCCGACATTCCACCAAGGCATTCCCCTCCCGTCATTACGAGCCATCCGGATTACCAGAAGCTATTCAAGATTTATCTGATGAGACACCAGGGACTCCTCACGCATCCGACCTCCGGTGATCTCGCGGCAGCGAAAAAAAACTGCCCGCGTCTACTTTGTCCTTTAAATACTCCAATAACAACCTGCCTCTACCGCACGTCGATAAAAATCTTGCGGCCCCTTGAAGCCGGCCGTTCCCCGCAGTTGCACGATCGGTAATGCGCTTTTATTCAGCTGCTTGCACAGTTCTTCCTCGCTTATGGTATTGATATCAGGGCATCCGAACCTTGCCATTTTATTGAGAGAAGCGAGGATACCATATAACTCGGGCAACTTCGTGATATCTATCATGAGAAGATCTTCATCTTCAGCAATATCCTTAAGCGGCGCGACAGGGCAAGTCACGATGACTACCGTAATTATCCGATGATCTTCCTTCTGTTTGATTTTGGCCTCTTTCCAAGCTTCGAGATTTTTGCCGTGTTTTTCCGCGCGGCAGTCGTTGAAGGTCTATCAGCTTGTAATACTCAGCGATTAGCACCCGAGAAGCCATGCCACTATTATGTATGGTATCATATTCTTCCTGATAGCACACGTAATGTGCATCTCAACAAGGGGCATCATTACCGTTTAGATAGCAGTTGCTATCCGCGAAGTGCCACTTTCCTGATTTGTGCTCGTGATATTCTGGAAACTTGGCCCCCCATTGTACGAAGGTTGGAATCCGGTTGACCGGGCTTACGCTGATATTTGCTCCGTCACCAAGACCGGCTGTATATCGTTGCGCCAGGTAATAGTACGAAATATGTTCGGGGTGGGAGGCGAAAAGTGTGTTCATCCTTGCGGAATGGTGTGTACCAAAACGCTCAAAGTTATGCCATTCGTCGGGATCTCTATCGAGGATTTATTTGACTTGGATGAACCTTTTAGGTGTTTTGTTATCGTTCACGTTAGCCACGTCGACGAGCCCACGGAACGTCATCAACGGCATCGTGATGTGATACTTTCCACCCTTCTCCGTCAAAAGTATTTGCCCGTGTTGTTGCAATGATTCATACGTATCCTTCTCGTCTGAGCCTGGAAGAACCTGTAGAGATAGGTCGGTCCAAATGAGGCGAAGTATAATGACATCCACTAGGCGCCAGGCGAGTTTGATAGATGGCGACGCCCACTTGTAGCGAACTTGTCCAGCTTGTCCGATACTGATTGACTCCCAATCCATTTGGTCCCAGCCTTTGGCGAGGCTGCTACTGACAACGTTGATAAACAATTCTACGAGTCTTGGTACACCGCCAGAGTTAGAAGTAAATCTTTGGCGGCTTTAGAACGCCGCCAACCGTCCAAGGTCGGGAAGTTGTCCAGGATCATACACTGTTGAGAGTTGGACAGAACGTCGAGGCCGTCAATGTAGATAAAAATACGGTTCCGTAACGCCGTTTCAACGAAAGTACTGATTAGGGTTCCTGCCATAAAACTGACGAATTGAGATTGATCTACCAGCATTGCCTGACCGAGGCCAGCGAGCAGATACCCCATCGCCTTTTCTGAGCCATCTTCCGCCTTTACTCCGGTTGACGTCCAGCCCGACTCCGCGATTCTGTTGATTTCATCCACAGTGACAACACAATTTTTCGTCGGGTCACTTCCGATAAGTCGAATAGCAAGATGGGGCCCATTGCGCCTATTGTTTCAATGTGGGATGTATCCCAGACAGACTGATATCAGCGGATATGGTTTGATTGAGTGAAAGTTCGCTTATGGTCCGGAAATGGTGCTTAAATGACGACCACGGACGAACATGAAACCATTTGTAGATATTGAAGCCCCGTATATCCTCGATGATCGTGGTAAGAATCTGCCCAGTTGCACCGATCACCAGACACTCCAAACACCTGCATCAGTAACGTGGAACGTGAACCAACAAAACAACCTCGAATGTTTCCGAGACCAGATTCTCCATGGGGCCTCCATTTCGCGTTAGATTTGAGGCTCACAGTCGGACTTTTGTCTTGCGCGTCAAGATCCTGCGGCAGGACCCAAGAATGGTAGTGTTCACTGCCGATAGCGCCTCATGGCCTTTGCCTTACGTCCGTATGAGAAGGATCAAAGCATACATAACCCAAGGAATTGGATATAGTCGTTGCCATAGGCGCCATATTGTATTGTACACTCAATTTTCCTGTCATGGTGTGGTTGCACAACATTGAAGCTCTGTATATGCGGACCTCGTAGATTTGTACGGCAAACGCTGAGCATCATGTTCCCGAAGACATGATGCCAAGAACAAGCCGATCAACCGACATTTTGAAATTGCTGTCCGTTCACAACGGTAGCGAATCAAGCTTCCGTTCCACGCACATGGATGTAGTCGCTTAGTGGACATTGCATAGCCATCGACGATTCACACCAAATCATATACTGGTCTTCATAGTTGCATCCTTCTATGGAGAGGTTAATTCTGCGTGCGGGTTGCCTTGAAATGCGTTCTTTAGACGCCTTCTTTCGTATGCGATAACTCAACTGACCAGAAGCACGATGCGAACATGATTATAGGTGTCCGGGCTTGCTCCATATGACACATCAGCCAGTTGAACGAAAACAGACCAGAAGACTTGAATCTTAGCAATCACACCCAGGATGTATCGTACCAAGGTTCTATATAACCTCTTGACCCTTGTGTTCCAGGCCCATGGCCAGATATTCTACCCAAACGCTGCGAGTGCTAGCAGCGGCTTCCACGTCGGAGACACTCTTACCGTCGAGCTTATCAATCCCTACAGGACCTCCGCAACTTTGGGGCTCTTCTGTAGTTATGAAACATATCGCAGGTAGCACCAGGCAGCTCTACGCGAACTTACTAACCAGAGAATAGCGCGGGTTACGAGGAAGATCCCGCGCGGGAGTACATCTCCAGTCTCCCTGGTTCTCAAACAGATCAGCGACAACTGCTATCTTGAGTTACGTAAAGATTCAGATGATTATAAGACCAGCCCAATATTCTCGATCGCCCCGAGCAATGGCACCTCGACGACATGGTCTTCTGGATCTCAGACTGGCGAACAGGGTTCTCCTGTGTTGACGAGTGCGATTGAACAGGCCACTGCCACGACTAGGGAACAAGCATCGGGTACGCCTCGACCAAATATCACGCTGCCAGATGACGGTGCGCCGAATCAGTACATCATGAAGGATGGTACAAATTGCCTCGATGTGAAATCCACGGTATCGAAGCATCAAGAATGTTGGGAGACCCTTCAGCTGAAAAGTTGGTTACCTGCATGGGTAAGATACAAGGACACCGGATGGTTTATTCTACATTGACATATCAAAGTTTGACGGCACGCCGCTGTGTCAGAATGATTCGACCAATCTCAATTGTAAAGATCAAATTCCTTCCCCAGAGGCATGGACCCTCACTTTTCTTCGGCAATGCGGGGGCTCAGCTTTAGACTGTCTACATATCAACGGAGGTAACTGTGCTGATTATCAGTCTTCTTTGGTTGGGGTCGATGACCCGCCATTATTGAATGCAAGGTACGAGTATGTAAAGACCAGTATCATCAGTGAGTGACAACCCATATAATCTTACCCAAAGCTACTTATACGGACAGATATCGCGCAATTCTTCAGTACTTGGTGGAACGCTTTGAAGGATGCTTTCGATCAGTCTGCGCCTTTCATCGGTCCGATAATAAATCTTATAGATGAACCTGAGACGGACCACAGCGATATCTTCCTCAGTGTCTTCCTTACCGTTCTAGGGGTAGCCCTCAGCTTCCTACCGATCGTTGGTCCTGGTGTAGGCCTCGGTTTAGCAAGTCTTGCGGTCGTTAACGGAGCTATTGCAGGTGTGAAGCAGGTACCAGCCATAGCCCAGAAGATTTGGCCAAGTGGCACAGAGGAAACCGTTGCATTTCAAATCGATGCTTTGGGAATCGACTTTCAAAGCCGACTTCAAGGAGCGTTGCAGCAGAATTTTGACGATACTCTCGGCATAATTCAAGGCTCGCAGCAAACCAATACATCAGTATTCCTGGCTTTCGCAGACCAAGGCAAATTTGTTCTGGCCCAAAAGGATGGTCCCATTGCGGAAGCATTCAAAAACACAACTCGAGATCTACTGAAGAAATCAATGACAACATTCTTAGTCTCAGAAGCATTAGCACAGAACGGTTGGCAAGCACTCATACTCCCTGGTGTCGACGGAGAAGGAATCAACAATGGAGACCAAGGCTGTCCACAGTGGGCCGAGGCTGAATGTAACGCGGACAAGGACATTGGGTGTAGCAGCCACGATCAACATGGTCAATGCCATGAATACTACTGGTGGTACAGCGCGGAGTGAGTCATCAATTCCTTTCGAGAGGCTGGCAGCTCATAGCCAACAGACAAAAGAGCATGTACACTCTGGTGCAAAACGGCGCGACGAAAGACAAAGCTACCGAATTCTTGCAAACGATCTTCAAAGAGGAATGGAGTACTGGTAAGCTCCTGTTCGAAAAGTAAGACAACTTATCAAGTCAGTATGATCATAGGAGCTAAATTTCTTGCCAGCGCCGCCAAATGCCAGTTCCAGAACATGCTCGCGCTCCTTAAACCTCAACCCTATAATTACACCACCAACATCAACGGACAAAGCGGCTTTAATTACTCGGCTAGTATCTCCCAGGTAGCCGAGTACGAAGAACAACTGGGCTCCATAACGTTCCTTCCCATTGCAAGCAGCGCTTTTGTTGCGCTGAGCAAGCTTCGCGAGCCCAACGCCAATCAATTCCACCCGATATCAAACCCATTCAGCTTCGATCGGCAGAGACTCGACGCGGGCCTAGACCCGTCATGTATTTCCAACCTTAATGTCTCCATTGCGAACAGTTGGAAGACAGATAATTGGGTGGGCAACAATCCTTAGGAGAGGCCGCATGTTCCCAGCCTGGGTAGGTACGGCGCGATGAGTATGAATGCAAAGGGTGAGGAGATGAAGATTTGCGTATGGTTCACAGAATGCCGGGGATAATAAGGCGTTTACCTGTTGTTTGTAACGGACTATGCTTTTCTCATAGATACATGCAATATTCGAAAATCCCTTTTATGGCTGACGTATAGATGCCGTGGTGTTATCGTCCACTATTTGAATTAACGATCTCGAATTGATTCATGAGGACCCGTGATCCGGCTCAAGACCATGACCGCCAGTTGATAACCTTCACTTCGTCGGGTAGCTGCTGTCGATGCAGTACCGTAGATACGTCGCAGTCATTTGGCACCGCGTGAGTGTATTTCAAGCCAGCTCTGCAGACCGCAATGCGTCTATGAAATGCATCTAGCCTGGCTACTCACCATGCGGAGGCTAAATGCAGAAAGCGAAATTTGAGCTGAGGCGGATCTTCCCAAGGTGAACGACTTCGGACTGAGTATATGCAACCCAGTGATTGGCGCTCTTCAGCTTCCTTAGGTGCTACGCATCCTGATACGCTCAATATCCCAATCAACTCTGATGATCCTTAGTGTTACTCCTGCAATATCGGTGTCACAACATGTTGCATGCAGCTCACCACTTTCATATAGCCTCCATGTTCCAACGAATCACTTTCGCGGCCCCCTTGCGTTTTTGGGAATGCTTGGATCTGCAGATCTGAAAAGCGCCTATACGCTGACGTCGGCTTGTTAAACGTGCATAGAAGAAGTCATAGACGCCTAGTATTACTGCTTCCCTGCATATGCAGCAACAGCTGAGAATCCGCTTCGAGCAAGCGGATGGCCCATGACGCATGTCGTCACATGTTGCGGATACATATAATACCAAGATCGACAGTTCTCATAAGAGCCTTGTTTGGGTATTATCCCAATAGGTCCACGAACACGTGTCGTCATTATTTACGATGAGAATCTTGGACTACCGCCCCGTACTGACTCTGTTGTGTCTTATACTCTTTGCATCTTCCGCATCATTGCCAATCGCCCTGCAAGGCTCAGACACGACCCTATCACTCGGCTCTGCTATTGTCCAGAGTACTTACACCTGCAGTCAAATACGCATCAAACTCACGCAGTCTATCCCCATAAAGCGATGCTTCAAGGCACTTCACCAACTCCCGTCCCTCCACACAGTTGGCCAATTTCATAGCGGTGGTATTCCTGACGGCTGGCGCTTTCCTATGAGTGTCTGCTACAAAGACTGTGCGGTCGACATCGTACTTAGGGGCGACACCGGCGCTACCGGCTCTTGGGTAGGCGTCAAGGGCGCCATCAGCGAACTCATGTTTGCTTGTGAAGTCCAAGTTGACCCCAATTGGCTGTTTCCTTCTACCAGGCCAGGTACCTCCACGACAGGAGAAGAAGGCAGAATTATGATTGGGGTTCGGAAGGTTCGAGGCTGTCTAGCAGGGGCAAATGAGACAGAATCCGAGTAGTCGATTGCTACCAACTCAGATCATGTCTTCCATTGCCAGGGAATCCTGTGTAGGTTTCCATGTAGTAAGTGATCTGCGTCCGCCGACGTTAGGGCGAAGGTTACTGATGACCACTAGGTCTTCTCCGATTCCTCTTGATACGCCATCATTATCAGAGGTGCAGTCGTTTTCCAAGAGAATAGCTAATCTATGGTCCTAAAAGGAAGATGTTAATTTGTTTTTGAACTGGCAACTGCTATTGCAGATCGTAAGGTACCGTAGACCAGAGAGAATAAATTGTATTTATGAAATGTAATTACCTCGATATCCATTTCGTCGCATCTATCCCTGCTTCCCTCACTTGCGGGCAGGAGGCCAGCATCTTGCCATACAACCTGACATTCTTAGCTTCTTATCGTTGCCTGATCAAATTGCAGAATCGTGCCTGTTCGTCTAAAAGAGACTTCTCCTCATTCGCATGGCAAGGACCAGTGAACTCGAAATAATTATCTCCAGAGGTGCGCAGATATCATCTCAGCATATTGTTTTCCTTGAATAATATTCGGCGTCCTCTTTTGTGCATTCAGAAGATTTTTGCAAAGCATTACCAGGGATCCAACGTGATCAACAATCGCCATTATACAAAGGATCCAGGGAGGACAATCTCGAAGTCGACGTGCAACAGAACAAAAAGTAGCATTCGAAAAGCTCCCAGAGAATTGGTATAGCATTTACTATTCTAAGGTAGCGAAGTCTACATTGCGAGGATTAGTAAAAGCGCAGCGTATATTTTATAATCCTCCAGGATTCTTCAGAGCTCGCTATGTCTCTCGAAAGCTGTATTAATCGGGCGGCCTGATATCTTCTGATAGTAATAACAATACAAGCTTCAATGTCGAGACACCATGAGCATCGTCTGGCCCCCAGTAGCTCCTTCGCCGGATCCTCGAGCGGGCAGTTCTACTATCTTCGCATAATCTCACTCGAGGAAGTCACTGATGTGACTGCTGCGGGATAGAAGGGCACTATCACCAGCTGACCATTCGTTCGCAGACTCCTGGAAATGGAAGCTTGCTGAGGTATTCTTAGAAGCTGCTCTTCCAAGGCAGATATCTGAAACAGGAAGAAAAAGCTAGATGCCAGCCGCGACAACTAGCTGGGCGCAGCTTTATCTGATTCACTCTCCTCCGCGTCCCGGCGTCAACAGCCTTCATCTCGCAGGTTAAAGTTGGGCTCCTGTGTAGATCTCCCAGGATCCCGTCATCTTCTGGATACCATAGGCGCTTATTGCATAGGAGGTTGGACGCGATTGGAGATTACTTTAGCCTCCAGGAGTTCAGTTGCTGGTCTCATTGGAAAGAATATTCAGAATTAGTGACGTGTCCTCAGTCTCTGCTTGTCCAAGGCAGACGTCAGGAACTAGATACCAGCCGCGAGAGTTGACTCGGGAGTGTTCGTTCATCCGATTAGTCTTTTTCCTCTCTCGGCGTCAAACTTTTAGCCTCTAGCGCCAGCGGCTACAAAGGCAGCAACGTTATCCAATTATCCTGCTCGATCCAATCACCTATAAGGGCATGAAGGTCGTATAGCGTTAATTAAGAACCTTATTTGTTCTATCCGAATTGGAAAGACGTGCCGCTGCACTGCTTATTGGTTTCTTAGCACAGGCCCCAATATCCATATCCAACCCGCCTCTGCCTGATCCCACATGATTTCGCCGTGCCATATATCCCAATAAAGCCGAGTTTCACCAGCGGTTTGCAAGCCTTCTTAACACTGGACCTGCAATAGATTGAATTTCATCGCTCTTCTTTTCAAGCAAAGCCCTACTATCGATCCTGTGAATCTATTTCTAGCATTGTTTGCCATATCCCTGCCTATCTTTCAGCTTCTGTTAGAACATGGTTGTGATATTAACAACCCGGTTGGCGGTGACAAAAGAAGTGGATTCAAGTAATTGTGTATATGGTGTTTCAATACTTACACTAAGCTTGCATTCAATTAACGAACCTTCGTAGGATGATTATACAAGATGTACGATTTATGACGTGGCTTCTTGCTAATAGCGCCCGAGTGGATTCAATAGCCTAATCGCGTTACGATCGCTCCATCCCAGACCTAGCAGCGGCGTGTGCAAGCCCCACTGTATATAACTTGCTGCTTAAATACGAGGCATCTGAGGTGAACGGATAGGCATAATGCAATATCTCATCGACGCCAGTCGTGATATCAATGCTCTTGATGAAAATGGGAAATCATAGAATACAAGGCAATGGACGCCTTTACAATACGCTATCATGTCAGAATCACTCCCTCGTGTAGCATCCCTTGTGCGGCATAGAGCGGACCCACAGGAGCCTGGGGGATTGGCCGAATCTGCCTACAGTATGGAAGAACGGATGGGGCTGGAGGAGATACTTCGCTTCTTTGATCCCGATTGGTACACCGACGAAGATAAGTCGCAATTGTTCTCCGCATGCATAGTATCTCCAGCTTGGCTGGCAGTCATGGTATAGGATACTTATCGCAACATATTACAGGGATAATAGCTTTCCTAGCCTCGCCACTTTGTATCGATATCACGTATAACGGACAGCGCCTTATTATACCGCGGAATCGTGGTACCTAGACACGAAAGTTGGCTATCAAGTTCATACCAAGTACGGATCCTGTCGATATTGTTATAACGATATCGGACTGCGAGGAAACCATACAGCCAGTTTTGACGACTGAACGGGTTTGAGGATACGTTGTGGCTCGACAGGTATTCGAGCCATGCCTGCTGTTGTTCGGCCATGTTGTGGATTTGTTAAAGCCAACTTGAATGAGGAAAATTTTGAAGTCTGATGATGTCAGTGAGGGACAAGGTCTTATGAAAGTCATCCGTATCAACTTTGCTGCCGGCCAGATAGCCGAGCTGACCTCGAATGCGCCTGACTTGAGTGACAGTAGTTGTGATAGGTGTCTACTAGAATGTGTGGTGGACAGGTACTGCAATTGTGCAGATCAGCTCGGAGGTGTTGGCAAGCGAGTGATCGGAATGCCGAGTAACAGCGTGAGATATGTGACACCACTAGATGGTAAATGTGTTAGGATAGAGTTGGCGAAGAGAGTTCGAGGATGTAGAGAGGACAAGCAGAATGTGGCCTAGATTAATTGTAGGTAGTGACATGTGGAATATCTCGTGACCAGAAACCAAGTAATGAAAAAAATCAAAGTACTAAAGCGACGACTAAGCTGCTGAATTTCATATCTTGTGGATTGATCCTCGCAAAGTCTTTGTATGTGAAGCGCTAGCGGCTCATTTCCTTCTTCAACCGGTTACTGTTCATTTCACTGTGCGTTCTGCACTGACACATGAAGAACAGCCACAGTATACCTGAAGAGAAGGGTATAGTATAATTGCAATAGAATTCTTCCAAATTAATAGGTTATCTTCGACTCAATTCACAACCAACAACTGCATCACTACCTACGCAGATCGACTGAGACATACTCTACTCCGCTCCAAGAGACCACATCAGCAGCACCATTTTCCTAATCGCCGCCTTGAAGCTGAATCGGATTACAATTATAACCACGATGGTGCCATCGTACCTCAAAATCCAAGTTACTGCGGACCGAGTAGACGGCAAAGAGACGTTTGTAAGTCCACCACCGCCAACATACCATCCAGATGATGGATATTGACGAGAGGTCCAGATCATCGGCACCAAACACCAGCTCTGTATCCCTCCCGGGCCCAGAACCAGCGGTTATATGGCGTGGTTCGATACAATTGAAGATCTGCAAAAGCGGATCCGAGAAGGACGTGTTGCATTAAATCCCATAATCCGTCAACTTGAGGATTGTGCGACTGAAGTAGCCTCTAGCCGTCAGGGCGGCAACGACTCTCCTATGTGGAATCTGAAGCTGCAGCTCGAGGGTCGCTTGGACGAGTTGAAGCGGCTTCGGTATTTTTGCCGGTCGATTCGAAGTGGCTATTGCGAGAACTAAGTTTAATTTTTTTACGAGATTGGAAACTGAAGCGGGGGTGTACAATTTGTATGGATAGAGAGCGAACGACAAGGGTGGTGAGGGATTCGGGGCAGATCTTTGAGCTATCTCTTGGCCTGAGATGTCGAGGTTGGACCTTCCTATTCGATACTAGTGCTCCTTTCAAGTCATACTCTACTCAAACGGGCTTCTGCTTTTGGGCGCGATCAGGTGTTTCGCTACGATGGAATGAGTGTATGTATTCAGCCTGAAGATCACTTCCATCTGCATAATGATTTCTGGACATGATTACAATTCCATCTCCAGACTTGGCAAATATGATATCCCAAATGCAACACGCCCGCTATGAGTGGACAGGTTCAACCATTGTGCCTCCCCAAACATCCCTTGTTACATGGAATCGAACATAACATACACCCCTAGCCTTCCCACCGTCGCCATCTCCTCCTATCTTACTTCTTCTCCCCATCGCCACCTCCGCCAAAGAAGCCGCCAAAGACTTTACTCTGCATCCCCTTCATCGCCTCTTCCTGCATCTTCTTCTCCTCCGCCGCCATCTCCTTCAACCACTTCTCTCCATTCTCGCGAATCTCCTTCTCCAGCACCTCATACTGCCGTTGTCCTCTCTCCCTCACCTGGTCCATATACGTTTTTCCCTTTTCGAACCCTTCGCGCAAGCTCTCCTCTCCGCCCATCATCCCGCCACTTCCGCCTCCGAACGCTCCCAGGAGTCCTCCTCCAGAGCCGCTTTTCCGCTTGCCTTTCTTGTTTTCTTCGGCGAACTGTTTCTGCATTCTTTCCTTGGCAATGCTTTCGCGTTTGCTGTATTCAGTGGGGATGTGGGTGCCGGAGAATGATTTGAGGACGTCGCGGACGTCCGTGAAGCCCATGGAGGCGATATACTCGAGGAAGGGGATGAAGGAGACGAGTTCGGTGTCGGTCGGGGAGCCTTTCCATTTGGGGAGGATGATCGCATTGGACGGTTGGAGGGAGGCGTGGGGGGCGTGGGTATCGAGGAGGATCGTGCGGGAGAGAGGCCGGTTGAGGTAGTCAAGATCCTGACGGAGGGAATATTAGATCGGGACGGGGGAGAATGAATAGGAGATGCGTGGATGTACCTTGATATATTCACCGTTTTTGTAGCGTGTGGCTTCTCGGAAGAGGGGCCACATGACGACGCGGTAGGGATCCAGTTTTCGGATTATGGGGTCGCCCGTCATGGACGGGAGACTGGTGAAGATGACGAGTTCGTAGTATTGACTCAGGTACCGGAGGAAGTAGTCTACGCCTGGTCTCTTTGCCATTCGCCAACCATGCTCTCGAGTCCACTGGCTATGCACCAAGAGATCCTCCAAGCTCAGAACCAGAGTGTAGGGTCTCTCCCATATAGGATCCGGATCTGGTAGTAGTTTGGCAAAGGCGGGCTCATTGTAGTAATCCAACATATCAGCTAATCTCGCACTTGCACGGTTGTAGAAGAGACCAAACCCCCAGCCGGACGGTGCATTGGGATGCTTTGCTTCCTCTGCCTCGGATTCCCAATTTCGCCCAAGGTAGACTGTTCCGACGATGCTGAGGCCTAGGAGTGTTGCGTACATATAATTGGCGAAACGATTTCTTCGTCGTTCCATGGATGTGATGTTTGCTGATTTGGGAAGGTCGCCGCCGCCTCTTCGCCCGCCTGCGGACGAAGCATCGGCTGGCGTTTCTGCTACATTCAAATATTGTGAATTGCCTTGTGACGTCTTTTGCGCTTGATCCAACTCAGCATCAAGAGTAGACGGAATGCCCTGCGTCAGATCTGGTAGAGGTTTTGACGTCTGTTGCTGCTGAGCCTGGGCTTCTGCAGGGTCAATTGCGGAAGGGGAGGTGGATTGGGGGGTAGTGTTTCGATCAGAAGAGGAGCCAGTATCGAATTCGTCTTGCAGTTTTGAGTATTCTGGGTGGTTCGAAGTATTAGATGTGCTGGCGGAAGTAATGCCCGGACCACTTCCTGACGATTGGGGTTCATCGTTGAGTGCTGATTCAGGTCTTGTACCGAACTCGTCCTGGGATTTCGAGTATTCAGGAGCACCCTCTGTGTTGTTTGGCGGTCGCGAGAAGGGTATTTGGCTACCTGGTTGCTGAGAGGGGGGGTTATGGCGTGATGGAGATTGGTATTCGTATGGTTTCTTTGGCCTTGGAGGCTTTACGTATGTCCGAGATTGGTAGTATGGGGTAGTGACTCGCAGTGGGCCTGACGATTGCTCTGATACGATGGATGGGGGAGGGAGTCGGGGGGCCAGATTTTGGCCACTGAGAGCAGGGTTGCATTGTCGCAGTGATCGCCCTACGGCGCGGAGTAGCATGCTGACAACAGTCTAGTTGGATCACCTTTCAGATGGTTAGACCGACATCCTTTGTGATGCAAGTACCAGTCAGTCAGTCTTGGTCCTTAGGTAGTCTATCAAAATCTTGAACAATCCCATTTAGTCCTAGCTCGAAGCTCAAAGTCGGGCCGAGGTGTGTCCGGGTGCCGACTGCACCTACAAATGCAGCGCCTCCACTCTTGCTGTTTTCTTTCTACGACCATGAAAGTTTTAATCACCCAGATTGCAGAATATAGGCTCCGTGCTCTGATCTCCTCAACAGACATGAAGTTGTATTAGCTGGGGAGAAAGAAGTCGTGTCCCCAAAGAACGGCGCCGAGGTCACCTCTGACGCGTGTCGTCCCGTAGGCACCGATACATCATTCTTTATTCCGTTCTCCTAGCATTCAATCCCTCTCCTTTATGTAACGAGACTCAATATTGCATTTCCTCATGTCTAATTCCTCCGAGACTCCTGAGTCGCCTTCCACTACCTTGTTACCTTCAGTCGAACAACTCCACATCTCGGAAACACCGTTACCGCCACCAACCTTTCCCACACCGTTCCCCTTCTTCCTCCTACCCCCAGAACTTCGCTCTCGGATTCTCTCTCTCCTCCTATGTCCTAATTCGCGCCCCACAGTCGACCTTTCAGATGTTAACCACCTCACGTCCACTTCGCGCCTTAACTACTTCCTTGTCTCCAAGCGGTTCGGCTACGAGGCCTATCATATCTTCTACTCCTCCCACACGTTCCGTATCTTCCAGATTGACAGCCGCTTCTACGGCAAACGCACTCTTCCGCTCCTTGCTCGCTTGCCGGTACACTATCTGAATGTCATCACGAGCTTGGAGTTGAGACTGGGCGTAGCATGGAGCAAGCCGCCGAAGCCTTGGGTTGTCAACGATGGCTTGGGGCTAGAAGACTGTCAAAATGTCCGGACGCTCAAGATATTTGTCGAAGTTGACCCAAGTTCTCCGGTATTCAAGGGGTACCGACTTGAACATAATTTCTACACGGATTTCTGTGGAGTTATTTTACGGCAAATCATGGAGCGGCTGCCCGTTTTGGAAACAATTGAATACGATGCTTATCCGTCTGTCGACCGCAACGGGGCTTTGATGACGAGGCTGATAGATGAGACGAACAAGGGCAAGAAGAGGATCATCTGGGGGAGGGAGAGGAATTGGGGAGACAGCTTGGGGGACAAGCTGGAGATGGCGCGGGGGAGGGTGAGGGCAAAGGCGAATGCACAGGGCGTGAATGGCTCGTGACGAAGCGTTTTACGTCCGTGTGATTGGGGTTTGCATGGCGAAGTACAGAATTAGGTATCCTTGCCAATCCTGTCCGCGTATATACAGCATTCAACACCTTTTTAGCACATCAGCCAGTTATACAGTGTGAATATGATCAACTCCCCTGCCCGAACTTGTGGGCAAGAGACACCAAGAGCACATTCAACGTCGCTACGACACCAGCGTTCGGTTATCAATACTTCTATTTTATGACTCTCAACTTGGACCTGTAATGGTGTCAACGAGACAAGGCTAAGATGTGTGTATCCATGGACGCTACAACATTCCTCGTCCACCCAAATTGTACCGAGGAACTCCGTCGGCTCCCTCGGCTCGTCAATCTTAAATACGCCACTGGACCCAGTATCTTGGCAGCAAGGGATCTGGGACCTCGCTTCCTGCCGTCCCAGATTAAATAATGCGGGGTTCGCGTGCTGGAAAGCACCGCGCCTGGGCATGATCATCGTTCTCGCATAGTTCATGGACGACAGGATCGCTCGCTCACCCTCCACGAGGCCGGAGACCCAGTCCAATGGCCTAAAGCTGTCGTCCCCATGCAGATGGGATTATTCTGTGACCTTCATGACAACCTTCGAGCGACATGGCACCAACCACCACCCAGAATGATGGCTATCCAGAGAAGTTCCCATTGCCAGCAACAGACGTCAAAGATGGAGCCATCGATCCCCCCGAGTACACCGGAGTCGATACCAATGGGGTGGATCCCAAGAAAGTGCTGCTCAAGATGGACCTTCACCTGATTCCCATGCTCGCTCTGCTGTATCTTCTCAGCTTCCTGGATCGCGGTAACATTGGCAATGCCCGCATTGAAGGCTTGGTCGACTCGCTGCATATGACCGGACCACAGTACAACTGGTGTTGTACGTTTTCAAAGAGCATCCCAGAGCCCGAGCTCCGTCTGCTGATTAGATCCAGTGACCGTCTTCTTCTTCACATACTGCCTCTTTGAGGTTCCCTCCAATCTCCTCCTCAAGCGACTCAGACCCTCGATATGGCTACCTTCGATTATGGTCGCATGGGGCACCGTCATGACTTTGATGGGCATTGTGCAAGACTTCAAGGGCCTGTTGATCGCCCGTCTCTTCCTTGGTGTCACCGAAGCAGGTCTATATCCTGGCGTAGCCTACTACATCACCATGTGGTACTGCCGTACCGAAGCCCAATTCCGTCAGGCCATGTTCTTCAGTGCCGCCAGCGTCGCCGGCGCTTTCTCAGGCCTGCTGGCTTTCGCAATCGCCGTAAGTAATTCTCTCCCCGAGACTGCCTCAAGTCGCAAGGCTTAATTCAGCCACAGAAAATGGACGGTGTTGGTGGCTACGAGGGCTGGCGCTGGATCTTCATTCTTGAAGGCATCCTTACCGTTTTGGTGGCAATCATCGCCTTCTTCACCATCTACGACTTTCCCGAGACGGCAAAGTTCCTCACCGAACCCGAGCGAGCATGGGTTGTTCATCGCCTGCGGTACCAGGGCTCGAAAGACTCGGGCCAAATGGTTGCCGAAAGCGAGCACTTCAAATGGAAATACGTGCGCGATGCATTCACCGATTGGCAGATCTACCTGGGTCTATGGAGTACGTCAAACGCTCTTTTCCTGCCCCATTCATGCCCGCTTTACCTCATACAATTCCTTCATGCATCTTTCAGCGACAAGAGCTGATGCATGATTATAATCAAGTGTACTGGGGTATCGTCTGTCCTCTCTACGGTACCTCCCTCTTCCTCCCGTCCATCATCCGCGAACTAGGCTATACATCCTCCACCGCCCAACTCCTGACCGTACCCATCTACATCACGGCAGCCGTCCTCGCCGTCGCCGTCGCCTGGTTCTCCGACCGCTCCGGCCAACGCTCCCCCTACATCTTCACCTGCATGTGCGTTATTGGGATCGGCTTCATAATTTGCATCGGCGCATCCGCTCACGGCGGCGTCCCCGGCGTCGTATACGCCGGCATCTTCATCGCCGTCTGCGGCATCTATCCCGCCTTTCCCGGAAACGTAACCTGGATATCGAACAATCTCGCAGGCAGCTACAAGCGGTCGGCCGGGATGGCCATTCATATCGGGGTGGGCAATCTTGCCGGGGCGATGGCAAGTAATTTCTACCGGGCGACTGATTCGCCGAAATATCTACTGGGGCATGGGTTGGAGTTGGGGTTTCTTGCAGTTGGTTTGTGTGCTGTTGTGGGGTTGAGGTGGAATTATAAAAGGATCAACGGGAAGAGAGATCAGATGCCGCTGGGTGAGTATTCGGATGCCGAGAATAGTGAAAAGGGCGATCGGGCGCCGACTTATCGGTATGTGCTCTGATTAGAGAGGTGGCCTGGGGGGAGATGGATCGGATTGGATATTACATTATATATTCAGACGACAGAACAGTTGGTCTATAATCATTCGATCTATTCCAGTAATCTAAACTTGATATGTCGCCACTGAAAAGTATCGAGTTACATCAGTCGACGAGCAAGATCCCATCATCGACGTTCTCCACCTGATTCAGGACGTTTCATCCCATCCCATCCCCTTTCACAGCGCGGCGATTCATTCAACCTTTTATTCATTTTAAGCTATCACATCTCTCAACATCTATCCCCCCAACCAATATTTCCCCGCTTTCCCATCCCCATTATTCCTACCAGTCCACGTGAATCCATCATCCATCACTCACTCACCCATACCCATCCACAAGAAGTGAGAAGAGAGGTTTTTGCAGGTAAAAAATGCAGACATTATCGGTGAACTTATTGTTTCGATATCGTAGGGTCGGTGTTGGGTGGGGATCATGGGATTAGTGTTAGATGAGGAGGGATAGGGCCTCCCAAATAAGAATGAAATCCTTATTTTTTTTTACCTTTTTTTTTTTTGTTGTGGGGAGGGGGGGGGGGGGGGGGGGGGTGG